>JANTPZ010091547.1:0-34325 GCA_025593235.1 Vachellia pachyceras
TCCCATTTCTGTTCATAATGCTCCAGATATTGATTAATTATTTTCTCCCCTACTGATGGATGCTTGAAGTCAGCCTCATGGATTTGAGCATTTCTCCACTTCCACAACATCCAGCAGGTTACTGCAAACCTCTCAGGCCACCCCCACTCACTTGCCTTTTTCATTTTCCTCAGTATGTTTCTCGTGATCCAACTTCTTAGGTTAGCTCTGTAGAATGTATTTCCCATGTTAAAGTTGATAACTCGCCTCCAGACTGTAATAGCTAGAGGACAATCCCTTATTGCATGAATGGTATCCTCTCTTCCTTTTTGGCATAATGGGCACATGTTTGAGTCCCCTCCCCATTTACTCGTTCTATCTCTAGTTGCAAGTCTATCATGGAACATCAACCACATAAAAGAACGAATGCGTTCAGGAACCTTTAATTTCCATATTCTCTTCCAGACCTTATTTTTTGCTCTTCATCCCTTCCTTTCAACCATTGATACGCTGATGCTGTTGAGAAGGTTCCATTAGGTGCTAGTTTCCATTTCGCTTGGTCTGGTCCCCCGTCTATTAGAGGCGGAAGCATACCCAGAATCCTTTCTCTGATTAGATCAGGGATAATCGCCTCAATTACAGCGAGGTCCCATTTTCCTTCTTGGTCTATCAGTTTCCTAACTCTCATATCTTTTTCTATGCTTCTTTCCTCTGAGATATACTTGATCAGCGGTCTTTCCATACTAACCCACCCATCTATCCATACACTTGTGTTCCTTCCATCTCTCACGTCCATTTCTATGTTTTCTTGAACTTTTGGCCACAACTTGGCAAGCTTCTTCCATAGTCTTGAATCTCCTGGTTTTGCTATCAACTTCCCATCTATAGAAGAGGATCTCTCATACTTTCCTCTTAAAACTCTAACCCGCAGTTCATTTGGAGAAGTTTTAAAGCGCCACATAAGTTTACATAGAAGGCTTCATTCAATTCTCTCAAAGCTTTGATATTAGCTCCCCTTCATCCTTCGGTTTACACATGGTATCCCAATCTACTGCGTGCCATCTCCTATCTCCCCCTTGTTTACCCCAGATGAATCGTCTTTGAGCCTTCTCAATATCTTCTATTATTCCTTGGGGTAGGTTGTCATGCTGCATAGCATATAAAGATATTGGGCCTATCACCGAGCTAACTAAAGTCATTCTTCCCCCCAAGGGAGAGGCTATTAGCTTTCCATCCACCGAGTCTTCTTTGTACTCTTTCTATAATGTTCTTATATTTCTCTTTCCTCTGCCTTGGATTAGCAATTTCCGCTCCCAGATATCTCCCCAGGTCCTCCACCTCCTTAAATTTGTATTGCCCACATATCTCCTTTCTTACTTGTTTCCTCATGTTAGGAGAGAAAAATATTTGTGTATTTTCTCTACTAACAGTATGCCCTGACATATCGCCAAATTCCTGCAAACAAAGAAGAACAGTTTCCATTTGGTTATTATTAGCTTTTGCAAAGAGAACCAGATCGTCAGCGAACATCATATGAGATATGATAGGTCCCTTACGACCCACTCTCAATCCTTTCCATTTTCTCTCTCACTCTATCTAAAACTAGGTGCGTAAGTTTTTCCATGCCAAAAACAAAAAGATAGGGCGACACCGGGTCTCCTTGTCTCAATCCTCTCGTGGGGGTAAACTCTTCCATTTTCTCTCCTTGCCAAAGAATACATGTCGAGGTTGTAGCAACACAGCTCATAATTCTATCCTTCATTTGTTCTGGATACCCTATGTCTACCAATACCTTCTCTATGAAATCCCAGCTAATTTTGTCATAAGCTTTTTCCAGGTCCACTTTGATAGCCATGTAGCCTTTATTCCCTTGTTTCCTTTTCATCAAATGAATCATCTCATTGACAATTATAATGTTATCATGAATATTCCTTCTCGGTACGAAGCTGACTTGGAAAGGAGAAACTACCTTTGCCATGATTCCTTTGAGCCTTTTAACCATTATTTTGGTCAACACTTTATACACTACATTGCATAGGGAAATTGGTCTCAGCTGGTTAACTTTCTCAGGCTTCTCCACTTTTGGGATAACGGTAATCAGGGTCTTATTCACTTCTTTAATATTTAATTTTCATCACAATTCCACATCTTATGAACAGTTTCGATCACACTGTTTCCACAATCTCCCAGTTCTTCTGAAAGAAAATAGCTGGGAATCCATCCTCTCCTGGAGATTTCATTCCTCCTATGGAGAATACCGCTTCCTTAATCTCCTCATCTTTAAGATCTAAGTCAACTTCTTTCCATTCTTCATTGTCAATGTGTGGCCATCGTGTATTGTAATGTTCCATCTCCTTTGGTTTTTCTTTTCCTTAAATAAGTTCTGGAAAAATTTATTAACCACATTCCCTACCTCTTTTTTGCCCTCAACCCATTTATTTTCTTCATCTTTAAGCACTAGAATTCTTGATCTCCTTCTTCTGATATTTGTTTTTGCATGATAGTACTTTGTGTTCCTATCTCCATCGTTCAACCACTTAGTTCTTGCTTTCTAGTATCATAGCATTTCTTCTTGCGCTAAAACCTCCAGCAATTCATCATTCAGTTCTTGTTCCAGCTCATCAAGATACAAGCTATTCTTCACCTGGTTACTTCGTTGAATTCCTGCCAATCTTCTGAGTAAGGTATTTTTCTTTTCTTTAATATGCCCAAAAGTGTGTTTGTTCCATAGATGTAACCTGCCTTTAAGCTCCTCTAATTCCTGATAGATAGCTTTCTTACCTTCCCAGACAAATTCCAACATATTCTTAAAATCCTTGTGCATTAGCCAGCTTACTTCAAATCTGAAAGGTCTAGCTTCCCTTGAGCCCTCTTCAGCTTCTATATGCACCAGCAGGGGGTAATGATCAGACTTTATTCTTGGTCCCACTTTTACATGAGCCTCATGGAACATATTACTCCATTCTTTGTTGTATAAGGCTCAGTCCAACCTTTTGTACATCCTTTGGGAGGGGTATATCTTTGGCCCTCTCCAAGTATATTTAGGACCCCCGGCTCGTAAGTCAATCAGATTACATTTTTTGATGTTTTCTCTGAATTTGATGAATTTACAAACATTTACTTCCTTTCCTCCTCTTTGCTCATTTTCTTCACTAATATCATTAAAGTCTCCCAGTTTCTGAGAGTGCTTCCATTTCCTTCCAGAAGATTCCTCTCTCCGTAGCTCTGGGACTTGCATATACCGCTATGAACAGCCACCTCCCCTTACACAGTCCTTCTAATTCACAGTGAAGGAACTGTTTGTGGGATTTTAAGATTCTTAGATTGATATTCTCATCATTCCACAATATCCAAATACCCCCTGACATGCCTTGGCCTTCAACAATAGCTTTGAATTTGAATCCAATCTTCTTCAGCACCCTTTGCGTAGTGTAACACCTCCTATTTATCCCTCTTAGCCTATGATGATTTGGAACTAACTTATGGCCTCAAATAACTTACAATGTCAAATAGGATCAATCTGAAAACTTTCACTTTATGTAAGTTACTATTCACAGTTTTTAGGGCCAACTTTGAAAATTCATAACTAATTCTAGAAAAATCAAAATCGAGTGGTTCCAACTTCTATTTGAAGCTTAAAAATTCCTTTATGACGAAAAAATACTAATTTGAACAGTAACGTGTCCAATTGGTACAGATTAATTCGTGAAAATGTACTGTTCATATGGTAATTTTTCATTTTTCAATGTTTTTCTGTGATTTTTCACCAACTTTGGACAGTCATAAATCTCTGTACAGAACTCTAATTTCCGTGATATTTAGCTTGTTGTAAACCTTGAAGTGTGAACTATTTTTTCATAAAATTTCAGATCATTTTGAGTCCATTTGCCCTGTTTCACGTTATGCCAAAGTTGGGGGTTTAACCAACTTCTAACTTGACATTTAGCCAAAATTTCCACTTCTTAACTTCATAAATCCACCTAGTGATTTCTAAACTTTTCTTAATCATTTTGACCTATTTAATTAGGTAATCTTAGGGCATCCACTATTTATCATAGGTCCATAATACATTCACAAGTCACATTACATATTACATTACAACATTCAACATCATAACATAAAGCTCATAATGAATCCACAACATTGCACATCATACTTTGCTTCATGAACCAACCACTTTCTCCTTACCCTCGAGTGTGCTTCCACCTAAAAATGGTTAGTGGGATAGAATGAGATTTCAAAGAAATCCCAGTAGCAAAACTTTCCAACAAGTTCATAAAGTTGCATGACATGTTTATAAATAAGTGTGAATTGCATAATGAAATGAATGTGCAACATGATACATGAATATGCATATGGCCATAGCAAATCAAGCACATATTCACACTTTCGTTCACATCAAATAAGTCATGCATAACATCACAACAATTTCACAATATAGAAGGTAAAGTTAGAAGGTCTTGCTACCTTTAGCCTTTAGTTTGCCCTTAACTTGATGGTTCTCTTGATGGCTTGAGAAATTATTTCCTTTCATCAAACACTTGCCTACACAATTCATAACATTAAGGCCATTAATCATAAGCCATTACTAAGGCAAAAACCAAGGTAATTCTCTCTTGGACTATCACTTGAACATTATAGGCCCTAAGACTTTAAGCTTGTCTCTAATTGTCTTCTAATGCTTCCACAAACTTGGGCTCACTTTTACCCTACACAAAAACTCATTTTGGACTCAATGGAAGCATCAAAACAAATCTCTTTGCCCATGAACCTGACCTGGTCGAAAGGTTCCCTTAATTACCATTAGTGTGATTTTTCAACTTTCATCACTTCCATCATCCTATTCTTGTTTCCGAAATCATATTCATGCATGGCATAGCTTGTTTTCAACTCTTCTCTATCAAATAGAAAATTGGGCAGCACCTCCCCTAAAACATTCAAGATTTCCCAAAATTTCAAAATCACAAAAACAAACTCAAACAATCACAATATATATATAAATATATATATATATCAAAACACTCCTTACAACACAAGGAGTTGTTTGCAACCATTCATGAGCTCTAAATCCCTCTCTTTCTCACTTTGCTCTCAAGAACCCTAACTATCCAATCTTGAAAAATAGGGCTCAAATCAAAATTCCAATCCATGGAAGTTGTAGAGGAAGTTGAGAGGAAGAGATTGATGTATAGGTTTGAGTGGTTTCATCTCTTACCTTGTAGTTTTGGAAGCTTGCTCTTCTCTTCAATGGTGGAAGTGGTGTTAGGATGGTTGCACCCAAGAGGGGGTGAATTGGGTGTTTACAAAATTTTTGTTCAAAACTTAGCTAATCAAAATATCCAAATCATAAGTTAATCAAAATGTTGGATGTTGAAAACTGATTGCATGCTTGGAAAACAATATAGGTTAATTAAGATGAAAGAGCAGAAAGCACACAACGATTTATCATGTCAGTAATGTAGGCGACGACGGCTGAATCATGCAATCTGTCTGTTACAAGGTAAGGGCAGCTTTTTCTCTTTCTATGTTACTGGGCATCTGTATTTATGAAGGTATGTGAAGTTCAAACGTTATTAGCAACAAATAAGGAAAGTTGCAGAGCAGGTAAAAAGTTGTCAGAGAGAGAAAATAGCCGTTGAGAAACAATACTCAAGTGTTAATCCAGAATACTCGAGTGTTAGTCAAGAAATTTGAATTTTGTAAAACAATACTCGAGTGTTTTGTGTCAATACTCAAGTGTTAAGAATACTTCCTGCTACTACTCAAGTGTTCAGTGAAAGGCTTGAAGTGAAAACATTTGAAATATCATAATACTCGAGTTTTAGAAACATGATACTCGAGTGTTTTGATGTAGGTGTTGTGTTTTGAGATAAAGAAATTCAATACTCGAGTGTTCAGAAGCTGATACTCGAGTGTTCACAACACTTCCATTAAATACTCAATTGTTGTGCTGCAAGTATTCATTTTGTAAAGAAAAAGATTCAATACTTGAGTGTTGTAAAGAGAACACTTGAGTGTTCACAATACTTTCAGCTAAAACTTCAAGTGTTGTCGTGTTTGTTTTGAAAAGAATGCTCGATACTCGAGTATTAGAAAATCAATACTCAAGTGTTGATAACACTTTCACCAAATACTTGAGTGTTGTGCTTGAAGTGTTTCCTTTCGTTTAAAAACTTTGCCCGATACTCGAGTGTTAGCAACACTTTCATTAAATACTCGAGTGTTGTTCTTGAGTGTTGCGCTACGTTTGAAAACTTTGCTCGATACTCGAGTGTTGAAAACTAACACTCGAGTGTTGGCAACACTTCCTTCACAACACGAGTGATATGCTTCAAGTTGAAGTTTTGTGGCTCAATACTCGAGTGTTCCAACTCAATACTCGAGTGTTGCCAATACTTTCATCCAATACTCAAGTGTTCTGCATCAAGTGTTGAGTATTCATTTGAAATCAAAACTCGATACTCAAGTATTACAACACAATACTCGAGTGTTGTAAATGCTTCAACACAATACTTGAGTTTTACACGAAAGTATTCTTCTGTAACACATTTTAACACCAATACTCGAGTGTTTCAAAATATAACTAGAGTGTTTGCAACACTTTCACATTTTCACTCAAAGTGTTGATTCTTGTAAACATTTTATCTTTCAATACTCGAGTGATAGAGTTTAGAACTCGAGTGTTAACAACACTTTCAACAAATAGTCAAGTATTCAGAACACACAGCGGCCATAACTCTCTCAATAATTCCAAACCCTGCAAATAATATATCAATGGAAAGCCCTGCAAGTCGTTTCACATGAAACAAGAATCAGGTCAAAAGCTATTATATAATGAAAGTTATGATAGATTCAATAAGCAAAGGTCACAGATAAAGCGTTAAATTCGACCACCAACTTTAGAAAATTATATCTCCTTCATTTGAAATTATTTGATGTTGTTCTAGGTGTTTATGAAACACATTTTGAGTCTAGTTTCATACAAAATTGGTTTCACATAAATCGGAGTTGTATTTTGGGAGATATGGTCAAAATACCAGACATATGTAAAGCTGTCAAAAACAGAGTATGCCAATACTCGAGTGTTACATTCCAATACTCGAGTATCGACTTCCAAAAGGCCAATAATCGAGTATTGTCACCCCAGTACTCGAGTGTTGACTCCCCAGATAATTATCTTTTCTTGCCAAAAATTCCCGAAAACGAACAATTTCACCAAAATTCATCTTCAGGGCTTTATAATTTTCTATACTTTCCATTGATATTCTAGCCCTTCATATTTTGCCAAAATACCTTCTAAAATGCCCCAAATTAATTTTGTAATTAATTGTATTTTTGGGGATTTTTCGGGCATTTTTCCTCATTTTCGGGAAAATCGCCTTAATCGTATTTTGGGCAGTAATTTTTGTTAAAATACTAGAAATTCCACTAAATTTCTATAGACTCTGCATTTTGGTCTTAGGGAACTCCTGAGACCTTAAATTAATATTTTCAACCTAAAATATTTAAAATTCCGTAATTCCTTATCCAGACCGAATTTCAACAATCGGTCGAATTTCTGGTAATCAGTGAGTTCCGCTCTATCTTTTGAGCATGTATGAATTTTTCTGCTTTTTGGTCAACTGTTTGACTTTTTGACTTTGACTTTGACTTGGTCAAATGACCAAAATGCCCTTACACTTTTCATAAATTCCCATTTTGCCCTTAGTCTTCTGGCCCTTGATCTTTTGGTTTCTGATTCCCGGGCCACTTCCCAGGAGGTCACCCATCCTGTGATTTCCCCGGGCGAGCACGCTTAACTACGAAGTTCTTATATAATTATTGCTGCTGAGCCAAGTCTAACTTTGTGGTTATTTAGCCTATCAACATCAACTTTTTCCGTATTTTCCATTAACGTGCTCAAAGTTAACTTTTGACTAATGGTTTGCCCTTTTTGTTCGATGACCATATTACCCTTGGTCATTATGCATAAAGCCATTTATGTCCCTGGCTTGCATCCTTAAAAATTTTCAAAGCCTTAGGACCAAGTTGACCAGGGTCTCTTTGATCCATTAACATCTTCTCTTTCTGTACTTTATTTCTATAGGCCTTTTCTCATCTCGTAACTATCGATTTGGCCTTTATTTTGGCTTACAGAAAAGGGTGGATATTACACGTAATGTCTCTATTGCTCCTTGTTTCCACAATAACCACTATCTTGGGGTTGAATTTTCTAACATATTCTTTAAAAGCAGTGCTGAAATCATTTCCAGCTGCTCCTCTAGCGTTCCAAGTCAATATCCGTGTTACTCTCCTGTTCTACAACGTATTCATTCCAAATGGGTACAGAAGGTTGCTCCTTATGTATCATCTCATTTGATTTTTTTTATCTTTCCTTTTCTTTTACTTTTTCTTTTTATCTTTCTTTATTACTTCCCTAAAATTAACAAAATAATAAAATAAAAGGAAACAAAATAAAATAAACATAAAGATTATTAAAATCTTTAGATCATTATTATCTACTATGATTTAATGAATTTGAAGAATAATGCATATATTTGCTATTTTAAACTCAAAATCTTTTAAAATTATATTGATAAATCTCCAAATATTTCAAAACTATTAAAAATTGAAGAGTTATCACTAGATCTATTTACTAAAATCTTCGTTGTTAAGGTTGCACCTTAACCCTTAATAATTTTTCCTATTTCACATTATCTTATAAAAACTATTGGTAAATAAGCTGGGCAAAAGGTCCCGCATAATCAACACGCTAGTAATTAAATAAAGCTAAAAACATTAAATAGCATGATACTGGTTAAATAAAGCTGGAAACTTTGGCATTGACCATTGCAGAAAACATATTCACAAGACATGAAGCTTTATATATAGGTGCAGAGAATTATCTAAACTAATATAAATCCATCATTCCTACACCTAAAGTGCTTAAACTAAGCAAATAAAACATGCACTATTGCAGCTGTGACAAAGATTCAGGTTAAGCAAATAAAACATGCACTATTGTAGCTGTAACAAAGATTCAGGTTCAAGGTTCTTCGTTGGGGACATTGTTAACTGAGACAAGGCTTTTAGCATAATTGAAAACGACATGATAAGGACCACCAACTCTGTGGTAAGGAAACACGTTAAATTCATTAGTGGTGAGATTTATCAGAACGATCTTCATTTTAAAATTGTCCAATCCACCAGTAGTCCCACTAATAGTTGAAAACATTACATCAACTCCATAGATAATTTCATTCCTCCAAATAGTCCTCAGATCTAACCAAAACGAAAACAAGTTGCTGCGATATTTTCTAGTCCAAATCCATCTCTCGACGCTAGCATCCTCCTCCATCACCCACAATTCAATCCAACAAGATAGAGGGTTTCTAGTTGGATAAAGCAAAGCAAGTTTGTGCTCATAAACAGTAAAGTTAGTATCAAGATTAAAGTGTATACACTACTACAGAGTATAGTTTTTACCACTGAAATTTGCATACTTTTTTTAAAAAAGGGAGTAAAAAATGAAGGCGGTGGCATTTTTGAAATTATAAGAACGGAGATGGAAGGAGAAGAAATAGTTAGGCGCCCTATCTTAAAGTTCCTAGTTCAACTTTGGGCGCCATATCTTAGAGAGAGGGCGCCTAAAGGGGCCATTTTAAACATCCTCTTCTTTTATCCTCCAGAAAGACCAGAACTATCCTCTCTATCCTCTCATTTTCCATTCTCTTCTTTTATCCTATATTTGAAGATAGGGCGTTGTAGGTCTAGCCTAGGGAGCCCTATCTTCAAATATAGGGCATTGTAGGATACATATAACGCCTTTCATGATATAGGGCGCTGTAGGCCTTAACTTTATACTCCCATCACATACATACCTCCTGAGGAAGGACGCCAATTAGGTTAAAAATAGGGTGTAAAAAGTACCTTTTGTAATAGTGATAGGAGGTATTGGTATCAATGTAAATACTTCCCTAGCTTTGACAAATGAAACTATCAAATGATGATAATTTTCACCCTCCTTCACTCCACCTGGCTTTGAGCCAAATCAAAAGATAGTTCCATCAGTAGAAATGCTCTTAACTTGCATGAGAGCTACACCCTTTAAGCTCCCAACTTCTACTTCCTTCCATAAACCTGTGCTTAATGAAAACACTTCCGCCCTATAAATCGAATGATCAAAGCTAGAAGAACAAGTTCTCACTATCTTGTAATCATTAACAATTGCTTTGAACCTAAATCCTACATAGAAATCCTTATGTAGGAAACCCTCATCCACATGATTAAGAGGTTTCGGAACTAGCCTTAAATCCTCAACTGCTGGGTTATACACTAGAAGGGAATTTGTAGTACTTTGGATTCTAAAAGAAAGCAAGCCATTGCTGAAACCCATGATACTTGCGTAAGGGTCCCGAAGTGCATTATGAACTCAATGGATTTGTATCTTGCGATATGTAATATCCCAAATTTCATGAACGGAAGCAAAGGCCAAACCGATAAATTATGAAAGATTTTAAGACCTATGGAAAAAAAAAATAGAAAGGAATATGCCTAAATAAGAAAGAGGATGATCGACTAAGTCCTTAGCCTTAAGAATTCTAAGTAAGAATGACCCAAGGGTAAAATGGTCATTTGGCTTAAATGACAAGGGTAAAATGGTCATTTTGACTAAAAAGGCTTAGGACGCAAAGTGTCATCAAATAATAAGGACATTTTAGTAATTTGATCAAAAGTCAACTAAAAAAGTCAATGTTGATAAAAAAGTCCAAGTAAACCCAAAAGTCAAAGTCGACCACAAATGTCAAAGTCAACCAAAGGTAAGGTTGGATTTAAGAAAAAGTGATGGCATTTTGGTAAATATGAGAAAGATAAGGAAGCTAGTGGCATTTGGTAAATATGTGGAAAGTATAAAGAGTAATGGCATTTTCATAATTAATGATTTTTAGAGGACTAAAAGACTAAGAAAATATTTATTCAAGGTAGAAGGAGACCCGAAATGAAAAAGGTTTAGTTGGGTCTTAAAGTATTTAATAACATTATTATTCGGTATTCGGTGCGAGTAATTTCTAATTACGAAGAACAACAGTGCCCAAAAGCCCCGAAAAAAGGTTTTTCTTAGAAAATTAATTACAAAAAATTCGGGAAGAATTTTGAAGAATGGAAAAGGGCTGGAATATCAGGGAAAAAATAGAAATTTTCTATATCCTTAAGTCAAATTGGCCTCCGGAAGCACATTTTACAGTGTTGCATGCAAATCGAGGAATCCTAATTGTTGGTACCTTGTTTTGATGATAACAAAACCATTCAAATGTTTCATGGCAGGATTTGGGAATGATTCTTAAAATCTTTTTGAAACTAAGTATTTCAGTTCAATGACTCGAGTGACATGATGAGTAACTCGAGTTGAACAACTATGTTTTTGAAAACTTACAATTGCAACTCGAGTCATCATCTTCAAGTTTCATTGACTCGAGTCACTGCTATTCAATAACTCGAGTTACATGCCTGAACAATGCAATTTCTGTGTGCAGCAACTCGAGTTACATGATATACGACTCGAGTCACTCGTAACTTGCATCAACCACTCGAGTTGTCAGGATCAAGTTCTGACGACTCGAGTCACAGCACCTTATGACTCGAGTCACTTGCCTTATTTTCATCATCCAAAGTCTTTTGTGTGCAGCAACTCGAGTCACCTCTAAACAACTCGAGTCAGGGATAACTTTCATCAGCAACTCGAGTCATCCATTGGAAGTTTTAATGACTCGAGTCACTGGCTTCTCATAACTCGAGTTGCAAGCCTACAAAACTATTTTTCTCGTTGTACAACTCGAGTCACTGACCATGTAACTCGAGTCACTGATGACTTTTATTGAAAACTCGAGTCATCCACTGAAAGTTTTGATGACTTGAGTTACCAACACTCCATAACTCGAGTTGCATGTCTTTAAACTTGATTTTTATGTTAAGCAACTCAAGTCAAGCTTTATCAAACTCGAGTCACATCTATTTGAATTGCCTGAAAAATGTTTTCACTATCTTTAACTCGAGTAACCTTTAAACTGAAACTCGAGTCACATATCTTTGCTTTTAAAACTTGAATTAGCAACTCGAGTTTCATCAATAAAAGTTTTCTCCACTCGAGTTAATCATTTTCAAAACTTCAAGTTCTATATCATTAAATTTCAAATAGCTTTAAACTTTATGAGATAGAACTCGAGTCATCAGCAGGCAACTCAAGTCAAAAATCTTTTCTGACATATCAGCGTCTGATACGGAGTTTTCTCTTTCACCGAATCATTCCTTATTCTCGTCAAGGTTTTTAAAACACACCTGCCACCATAAATGCTTCTTCAATATCCTATATAACAGGAAAGTTCTTAGCTGCTGAAGATATCCGTCATCGAGGAAGAAATCAGAAAATTTCTCGGAACTCACCTATGGCATTAAATGCTCTCACCAACCAGAGACAACGGCTAATTTATGAGAGTAACGGACATTTGAGCTTCTCTAACGGACAATACCAGAGAACTTCCTCTATAAATAGAGAAGCATTGAAGATGGAAAGAGATAGAAAAACAACTACGCATACTTATTACTCCCACTGTCTAAGCTTTGTCTGATATTCATTCATTTTCATTCTTAGTGAGCTTCAGTGATTAATTCATCTACTCTTTTGAGAGCCATACTTATATTCTATCTTGTAATCGTTGTAAATTTCTAAGCTGGGGCTTAGAATACGTTTGGCTGTGAGGCTGTCTGAATACAGAGAGTAAAGAACTCTGTTTCATTGAAAAAGAGAGGGGGAGTGTAACTCCTTTATTGTAAAGGCTTGAGGAGCCTGTTCGATTGAGTTTAGTAGATTGCAAATCTCAGAGGTGCTCTGAGGACTGGACGTAGGTCAGAAGGACCGAACCAGGATAATTTCCCGTGTCCTCTTTCTCCTTTAAACTCCTTCATTTCATTTTTATTTTGCTGTTTCTTTCGATTAATTTTTTATCTGACCAATTCACCCCCCTCTTGGTCAAATCCTACTCTAACACTAATGAGTTACAGAGGCAACCAGGAGATCTAAGTCGAGATTATAAAGTCCGTCCAGAAGAGATAGCTTACGGAAAAACCAGATACCATGAATTTGATAGGGTGTATCTGGGAATCGAAGACCCGCGAAATCCAAAACTATACTTCTCTTCGAGGACAAAGATGTGATTTAGCTCGAATAGAAAAAGGGCCAGAGAGGACTTTAAGCTTGATTAGCTTGTAAAAATGTAGTAGGGAACAACAAATGGTCTTAGGCTTTGATGGTGACCATTCCAAATAAAGAGCTGAGGAGATATAGGAATCAGGATTATAGAATTCCCCATTCATGATTTCTAGAAGTATGTCTAGAAAAGTTAAAAGTCCTTATAAATGAGAAGTTCCATGACGATTAAATAGTATAACGGCGAGCACGGAAGATAAGTTATGATATTAATATACCTGTTCATTTCAAAGAATTGAGAAATCAAGATGGTAAGAAAATGCAGAACACGTGGTATAGAGGCGTATCAGGGGTCAGGATAAACAAAATGACCCAGCGCAAGAGATTCTGCTAAGGCTAAATAAACAGTAAAGATTGATGGAACAACTAAAAGAACCAGGCTTGTGAAGGGCAAGAAAGAATAGCAAATAAAGAAGCTACCATATAGGCAGCAGTAGCGACAGCTTTAGTGTCAAGAATCATAATGTTCCCCAATTAGAGCTAGCATATCCTAATAGCCCCTCTAGCTCTAATTAGGGCAGATAAAAGAGATGATGTCCAGTAATGGGTTAGTGAATCTAGTAAGCCTCACCTATTTATATTTGAAGGCTCCCTGGAAGTTCAAGTCACAGAAAAGTGGAATACATGACTTGAAAAAGATTTTCAAGGTGATGAGCTGCCCTCAGAAATAAAAGATTAGCTAGCTATTTATAAACTGGAGCAAGAGGCTGATAAATGATTATGGAATATAAAGCTGAAGAGTTTCCAAGATGGCTTTTCGGACGTGATACGGATACTATAAGTTCTTAGTGATGCCGTTTGGATTAACAAATGCCCCTGCAGTTTTCATGGATTACATAAATTGTATTTTTCGGCAATACTTGGATCAGTTTGTCGTAGTCTTTATAGATGATATCCTAATGTACTCACAATCTTTATAGGAACATGAAAGGCATCTGAGAATTTTATTAACAACGTTAAAAGAAAAACATTTATACACTAAGCTCAGTAAGTGGATGGTTGGTTATCAGAGTCCTAGGGCACTTGATCTCTCAGGAAGGAGTTGCTATGGACTGCGCCAAAGTAAAGGCAGTACTGAGGTGGAATCGGCCTAGGACAGTAACAGAAGTGGAATTCCTAGGGTACCTGATCTCTCAGGAAGGAGTCGCAGTATACTACGCCCACATATAGAACCTATAAGATTGGCGAGTATTAGACTCGTCGCAGATAGAGCCTGGTTGAGACCAAGGATAATAGATGGGTTTGAATCTTACCTCTAAGATTGAGATGGAAGAACTATTTAAGGAAAGAATCATTGATGGTCCAGTAACATTTGAGGTTGTTATGCATCCTAAGCTATTAGTGAGATAGGATATGATCGTGTATTGGATGAAAAATTCTATCAAAGATAAAGTTCCATACATCATAATCATTTAGAGGTTAAAATGAATTATAGAAGCAGGATGACTGGATAAAGTCAAGGATGAAATCCTGTCTAGTGACTAAAATGCCAGAGGCAAACAAAGGCATAAAGTGTGAATAGTTGAAGCACGATTATGATACAAAAGTACTATTTTGGGCTATATCTTATGACAGTTAAGTATGAGAATAAGTTGGACAGACATTGAATGAGTTATGGATAATGTCCTAAAGAAATTTGAAGTAGACAGTACCAGAAGTACTGGAAGTGCTGAAAGGCTTCATGACTATTATGAGTAAGCCAGATAGATTGTGATAGACACAGCAGAGCAGCAAGTTCAGTAACCACAATAGATGTCCCAACGTGAACTAGCCAAGTTTAATAGTAATAAAGGTATAATACTAGCAACGGAGTTTGAGGATACTTCATGATGAATTATCTGCTAGTATATAGGCTTAAATCCTCATATAATAAAAGATTCATATGAGAATAAATTGCAAAGCTGAAATGACCATGGGCGGATTGGTCAAGGAATCTTAAGGGCTATCGGAAGGAAAGTAAGGTAGCGCATCATGATGATACAAATGATGAGAAAGAAGTGATATGACACACCTCAGGATGATAAAGGCAAGTAATACAGAGCTCAGAGATGCCTTAAGAGATGCAATTTAAACTAGTGATATTTCACTGTGTGTTTAGGCATCATAGAAAGGTGTGACCCTCAGGCCTAATATGAATGTGAGAAGTAAACATCTCATTAGTGAATGACACTGGTAATTGAATAAGAAAGACATGAAAGGTTCCCTAAATGGGACAAAGTACATTGCGTCAGTATGAGAAGAGGAATGACTCAACAGAAAACATATCAGAGAGTGCCAAAAAGTATCTCTTTAAAGTTTGGAATGGTGATTTTTCTGACATCGCCATACTTAGGCTATGATAATTAAATTCGCCACAGTTTCGTAAATCATTGCAATTAGGCAAGCCACTTCCTGATAGAAAGAAAGAAAGGCAAACCCTGATAGACAGGGGTACATGAGACTAATTGCCCTAGTACAAGGCAACCTATTTCCTGAGAAACGGGGAGAAAAGCAAATTCCTGTTAGACAGGAATAAATAGGACTCCAATGGGAAACCATTATGTGCTTCCTATGTTATCCCACGAGAAAGAAAAGAGTAACAGTAAGGTATGTGGAGTAAACTATTCCCAATATGAAGAGAGAAAGAATGAGCTAATGGTAGTCAGGGACAGAATTCTCTAAAAAGGTTTGGGTACCAGATGAGCTAATGAGATGAGCAGAATGCTAATCCTCCTTCTCTGCAATGTATTAGTAAAGATTAGAGAAGTAGTAAGGATTGATGAATCCTGAGATATAGGAGATTGGCATAGAATAGACATTGAAGAAATTAGTTAAAGGAATGAATCAATGTCTGAGAATTCAAGAAGCATAGCAGAAAGATATGTGGCCTGAGAAGGATGAGATAAGAAGCACGAAAGGAAAGATAAGTTCTACAAAAGTGCTAGAGCAACAAAAAGGAATAAGCAAGATCTCAGAAAACAGCGTTGGTTTCTATGGTTAGTTTTGGGAAACTATCAGTCTAGTTATCATTGAGGATTGATAACTTATTCTTAACCCATGTTCCATGGTCTAAAGGTTTCTAAAGAGTAAGAATGACTCCCTTAATGATGTTATGAGGCAAGGATCTGGGACCAAGCCTATAGAATGGCGTTGATACGTGTAAGGTCATAATGGACCTAAGTAAAGAAGCTTATGAAAAGGCTCAGAGTCAGAAGCTAATTTTGCTCTTAGAACATGAGAATGAGATGATTACGAATGGGCTCAAGATAAGAAAATGTCCTCACGATGAATAGCAAGTACTGAGAGAGTACCCTTGACTATTTCCTTAGATAAGCCAGCTGTCAATTAAAGTGAGCTTATTCCAATCCCCAAAAAGGAAAAGTAAAGAAAGGTAAGTACAGCGCAGAGCTATAAGTCCTGAATAAATTATAATCAGGCCAGCTAATGAGCAAGATGAGTCGAAGAAGCAAAGAATGTTAGAAAGTTTCAAAGATTGGAACTTAAAGCCTCTAGCATAAACACGAGTAGATAGTCATGAGGCTAGTTAAATGATGAGAGATCTAAATAGCAAAGTAAAAAGGTTTCTTTGAACTATGAAAGCACCGAAGAGCCAAGGGAAGTGAGAAATCTTAAAAGTTCCCTAATGAAGTGCCAAAATTCGAAATGCTAAAGTTCAGTAAAGAATGTTATATCTCTCCAAAGCCTATGTGAGGCTATGAGTATGAAGAAAAAGAAAAGAGAGAGAAAAGCCCTTTCGATGGAATGAACTCACCTAGTAATGAAAGGAAAAAGGAACTAAAGAGTGAGTTAAGGGTAAAGATGCAGAAAGTGCTGGATAGTCAAAGTCAGCAAATAGTAAGGCTAACTAAAGGAGATGGCCATTGAATGTGAGGCAGCAAGTAAGATTTGCCTCAGGAATTTTTATCTTTAAAAAGAAGGATCAATTACTAAAGATCAAGAAACCCTATCAAAGGAAGAGATTGGCATGATTCTGAACAGCAATTGAATGGCTAAGAAGATAAAGCCAATAGAGATGTGACTAATGAGTAAGTCGGCCATGTCAATAAGAAAAGATGACCGTTAAAGTTAACTGTGGAGATTATATATTTTTTTGAAAGATATCTCCAATAATGGAGATTAAGTCAGTCTTCAAGGTTAAGAAGCTTGGCTAAAGAGATGTGCTGAGTTCATAAAAGTTAAAGACCATAGTTATTGTTTGGCCTTACCCCCAAGGACGAGTCAAATGTGCCAGGAAATTTCCTGTTTCCTAGGTAAAAAGTGATCTAGCGAGACCTTGTATACCAGAGAAAGTTATGTGGGGAAACGTAATAGAAGATAAGAGTTAAGAGTTTAAAGTCATTTAACTCGAAGGTTTAAATTTCGAGGACAAAATTTATTTTAAGGGAGAAGGAAATGTAATATCCCAAATTTCGTGAATGGAAGCAAAGGCCAAATCGATAAATTACGAAAGGGTTTAAGACCCATAGAAAAGAAAAATAGAAAGGAAAATGTCTAAATAAGAAAGAGGATGATCGATAAGTCCCTAGCCTTGAGAATTTCAAGTAAGAATAACTTAAGGGCAAAATGGTCATTTGGCCTAAATGACAAGGGTAAAATGGTCATTTTGACTAAAAAGGCCTAGGACGCAAAATGTCATCAAATAATAAGAACATTTTGGTAATTTGGTCAAAAGTCAACAAAAAAGTCAACGTTGACCCAAAAAGTCAAAGTCAACCCAAAGTCAAAGTTGACCAAGTAGTCAAAGTCGACCACAAATGTCAAAGTCAACCACGGGTAAGGTTGGAATTAAGAAAAAGAAGAAAAAGTGATGGCATTTTGGTAAATATGAGAAAGTTAAGGAAGCTAGTGGTATTTTGGTAAATATGTGGAAAGTATAAAGAGTAATGGCATTTTCGTAATTAAGAATTTTTAAAGAACTAAAAGACTGAGAAAATAATTATTCAAGGTAGTAGGAGTCCTTAAATGCCGGAGACCTGAACTGAAAAAAGTTTAGTTGGGTCCTAAAGTATTTAATAAAATTATTACCTGGTATCCGGTGCGGGCAGTTTTGAAGTACAGAGAACAATAGTGCCCGAAAGCCCCGACAAAGGATTTTCTTAGAAAATTAATTAAAAAAATGCGGAAAGAATTTTGAGGAACAGAAAAGGACTGGAGTATCAGGGAAAAATATAGAAATTTTCTATGCCCTTATGTCAAATTGGCCACCAGAAGCACATTTTACGGTGTTGCATGCAAATCGAGGAATCCTAACGAGTTACGAGGAAAACCCGGAGATGCTCTAGGCTAGTAGATGATGCCACTTAGGCAAGGAAGCCTAGGGAAGGGTGCCACATGAGAGAGAAAGTCTCTGAAAAAGTAAAAAGGTAGTTACCCGTATAGAGGTTACTTTATGGAAATGCGTACCACCGAATCAAGTAATCGGATAGCCAGTAGCCTGACCATGTCTTGGAGGCCAAGCTAGAGAGTAATAATTACAGCTTTATGAGAACCACAAGAGCTTGACACTTGGCATAATCTCCTCCGTTCAAGAGCAAAACTTGGTCCCAAGTTTAAATCCCAACCACTCAATTTCAAGAAGCATTTAATTAGCAAATTCTCCATTTTTCTTCCCTTAATCCGTCCACTTTCTCTCCCCTCTCAAGTCTGAAAATTTTCCTCTCTCCAAGTTGCAACATTCACGCCACTTTGCTCCCAAGGAAGAAGAGAAGAAAGCTCACACAATCTCAAGGTAACCAACCAAGCAACCAACTCTTTCTATTTCTCTACTCCTTGCGACTTCTACTACCTCTCTATGTTAGGATGGCTGCACCCAAGAGGGGGTGAATTGGGTGTTTACAAAATTTTCGTTCAAAACTTAGCTAATCAAAATATCCAAATCATAAGTTAATCAAAATTTTGGATGTTGAAAACTGATTGCATGCTTGGAAAACAATATAGGTTAATGAAGATGAAAGAGCAGAAAGCACACAACGATTTATCCTGGTTTGGCCCTCTCTGACCTACATCCAGTCCCCAGAGCACCTCTGAGATTTTCAATCCACTATATCATCTAAGTTTAACCAGGTACTTGGAAAACCATTACAACCACAAGTTCTCTATAGACACTTATGAATCAGTTTCAAGTTCGTAACGGTGGGTACTTGAAAAACCCCATAAATGTTTCCAGGCATTTATGAACCAACTCAAGTTTTGCAACACAGGTACTTGAGAAACCTTTACAATTGCTCCCCTTTACCACATGTAAAGTTACATCGGGAATCACACTCCCTCACAATCTTCGCTATAACAGAGACTCACACTCTCTGTTTCTCACCTCAAACCCAGACCAATAATCTCAAGATCCCAATCTTGAGTTTCTCATGGAAATACAATGAGTTTGGATGAATCAATAAAATGCTCTCTCAAAGAGGGGATATATAGACATTGAAGCTCTCGGAGAAGAAAGCATCAGAGTCCTAAAGCTATGCTCTGTTTTTTTTGGGTTCAGTGACTCCGTCTTCTTCTTCTCTCTTAATGAATGCTTGTGTCCTTTTATAGATAAGGAGTAATGAAGTTGCCGTTAGATACATTTAAATGTCAGTTACTCTCATCAACCACTTCTTCGTCTTCGCCATTAATGATGTATTAAATGCGTGTCAGTAATGTAGGCGACAATGGTTGAATCATGCAATCTGTCTGTTACGAGGTAAAGGCAGCTTTTCTCTTTCTATGTTACTAGGCATCTGTATTTATGAAGGTAGGTGAAGTTCAAACGTTGTTAGCAACGAATAAGGAAAGTTGCAGAGCAGGTAAAAAGCTGTCAGAGAGAGAGAAAATAGCCGTTGAGAAACAATACTCAAGTGTTAATCCAGAATACTCGAGTGTTAGTCAAGAAATTTGAATTTTGTAAAACAATACTCGAGTGTTTTGTGTCAATACTCAAGTGTTAAGAATACTTCCTGCTACTACTCAAGTGTTCAGTGAAAGGCTTGAAGTGAAAACATTTGAAATGTCATAATACTCGAGTGTTTTGATGTAGATGTTGTGTTTTAAGATAAGGAAATTCGATACTCGAGTGTTTAGAAGCTAATACTCGAGTGTTCACAACACTTCCATTAAATACTCAAGTGTTTTGCTGCAAGTATTCATTTTGTAAAGAAAAAGGTTCAATACTTGAGTGTTGTAAAGAGAACACTTGAGTGTTCACAATACTTTCAGCTAAAACTTCAAGTGTTGTCGTGTTTGTTTTGAAAAGAATGCTCAATACTCGAGTATTAGAAAATCAATACTCAAGTGTTGATAACACTTTCACCAAATACTTAAGTGTTGTACTTGAAGTGTTGCCTTTCGTTTAAAAACTTTGCCCGATACTCAAGTGTTAAAAACTTTGCAACACTTTCACTCAATACTCAAGTTTTCACTCAAAGTGTTAATTCTTGAAAACATTTTATCTTTCAATACTCGAGTGATAGAGTTCAGAACTCGAGTGTTAACAACACTTTCAACAAATACTCAAGTATTCAGAACACACAGCTCGAGCTTTGCTTTATAAAGTGCTCTTGCAGCACATAGCACAACTTGTAATGGCCATAACTCTCTCAATTCAATTCCAAACCTTGCAAATAATATATCAATGGAAAGCCCTGCAAGTCTAGTTTCACATGAAACAAGAATCAAATCAAAAGCTATTATATAATGAAAGTTATGATAGATTCAATAAGCATTTTGATCATACAATAATCATTTGATGTTGTTCTAGGTGTTGATGAAACACATTTTGAGTCTAGTTTCATACAAAATTGGTTTCACATCAATCGGAGTTGTATTTTGGGAGATATGGTCAAAATACCAGACATATATAAAGCTGTCAAAAAACAGAGTATGCCAATACTCGAGTGTTACATTCCAATACTCGAGTATCGACTTCCAAAAGGCCAATAATCGAGTATTGTCATCCCAGTACTCGAGTGTTGACTCCCCAGATGTCAATACTCGAGTTTTGTGACCCCAATACTTGAGTGTTGACTCCAAAATTCAATACTTCAAGTGTATACTCGAGTTTTGCTTCAAGTAATGCCATAGGAACCCCCAAAAACTCATTATACTCAAATATTAACTTTCAGAATCAACTTTGAACATCCAAATGAAGTTTAGATGAATGGTAACTCAATGTATGATAATAAATCATCTATTTAAAACATTTTAAAATCCAAAAAGAGTTATTTAACCAAATCATCCTTCAAATAAAAGAATGCACAAATATTGATTAACCAATATGCATTATAAAATCATTGTGCATGGTAAATATGCATTGTGAAAGCTTTTTACGTTGTAAAAACATTTTGCACTTATTTGACATCATCAAAACTAATTATGTCTAACACTCTAGTGGTTGATTTCCTTGATCAAAGCCCTCTTTTTGAAGATGAAAAGTTAGGGTTTCAAGGTATGAAAATGAAAAAGAGAAGGCTTTTGAGGTAGTAAAAGGTTGCAAGTCCATTCTTGAGTAGTAAAGAGTATCTTGATATATGTGTGTTGAGGTGATTTGGTTGTGAGTTGAAATTTTTGAAACCCTAAGGTTGGTGGAGGGTGTCGTCCACTTTGAGATGGAAGGGGGAAGAGTTGTTTTTGAGCTATATGATGTATGGAAAATGGTTTGGAAGCAAGAATACACAAGCAACATGAACAAAGTTTGAAAAATCCCAAAAACCCTCTTTGTTCTATTTTTTCGAAAAAATTAAAAGCCTTCCAATGACTTTAAAATGATGTTTTGTGTAGGGTAAATCTAAGAGATGGATTTTAGAAGCTTAAGGGACCATAAAACCAAGTTTTGAACCTTTAGGGTTCTTGAAAAGTTAAAGGGGAGCATTGTTACGTTTTTGCAAGTTTTCTTGTGTTTTGATGGTTGAAATTTACATGGATGTTATGCCATGATCTTTAGGGATTTAGGGCATCCAAGAGCACATTTGGAAGTGACCCAAGGGAACTTTAAAGTTCAAGTAAAAGGAAAGCTAAGCTAAATGTAGCAAGACTACTAAACTAAACTTATGTTTTATGAAACTTTGTTGTGAATGGTGCATAATTTTTATGATGAATGAAGTGAATGATATGTGTATGAAATGTGATCTTGATTGCTATGGCCATATGCATGAAAAGTGTAGTTGGAACATGTCACATGTTATATGCTCATACACTTGTTTTAAAGTTGTAATATGCTCATTCACAATACTTTTGTTTAGTTAGTTTTGCTATCGGGATTTTCAAAAGTCTCATTATCCCCGACTAACCATGTAGGTGGAAGCTTAAACAAGGGTAAGGAAATGGTTACCGATGAATAAAGATGATGTCCTTGCTTGTATAAATTTTGTGAAATCACGACCAGAAAAATCAAAATCAGCGACGGAAAAATCAGGTTTAGCGACAGAAAAATCATAATTAGCGACGAATTGTTTCCGTCGCTAAAACGAGGGTCACTAAATTTAGCGATGGAATTAGCGACGGACAGTTTCCCTAAATTCTGTCGCTAATTTAGCGACGGACAGTTTCCCTCACTAATTAGCGACGGAATTTTCCATCGCTAAATCCGTCGCTAAATAACATTTGTTATCGCTAATTCCGTCGCTAAATAGCGTTTTCCGTTGCTAAATGGTAATTATGGAACAAAACATGATCATCGCTAAATTTGACAATTTCATCGTTAAATGTGTTATATTTCGTCACTAAATGAGAAATTACATGAATTTAGTATCACCATATTTATCAATTTTATCAGTAAATAACTCAGATTTTAAATATAAATCAACTACGCATTTAAAAAACATTTTATAAACAAACCCTATTCAACCACACAATTGACCTAGAAATCAAATTTTAAATAGTAATATCAAGTACATGATGTCTTTAATCATAAGCATACTTCCTAATGTTTGATAAAAGTCTTACAGTTAAAAACTAATACATATAAAAGTTAGAAGCTCCAAACAATACAATCATTGTGTGATTTTAACCAATATAGACGTGATCCATATTAACTCTTTTGATAAAATGTGATCCAAGTCTATAAACATGAGCTTTCTTTATCCCACGAGAGGCCTTTATCCATGCTTGAGCCACTTTATCCAAACGGAGAGAAGTACAACACCTATGAAGCTCTCACCGAGATTAGCAATCTGAGAAGTTATTTAGATAGAAGCTATTAGCTATTGCAAAAATACTCCTAACAAGCAAAGTTTTATAAAATGAAAACAGAAAAAAGAAAAAAATATGAATATGGGATAGCAATTCATATGGGCAGCAGATAAATTCATGTGCGAATTTCTTGTTTCATTGAATTTGGGAGAATGAAAGTGTGCCTATCACATGAGTGAGAATAATTATTAGCCAAAATGCTAACTATAAAGCCAAGTTATTTATATTTAAAAGCATGGATGCAGATGACAGACTTGTTAAGATTTTTACACTTAAACGTAGATGTCCATAAGTACAAAGCATGGTATAATATAAAATCTGCTCTAAAAAAATCACTGAGACAACCTTCTGGAGGTGAGGTTCCCGGTAAATAATCCATTTAAGCAATTCAAATACTCCTTTGGCTAATGTTGACAAATCCTTATTTGATGTTTCCTTTAAAAGAAAACAAAATTACCCAAGTGAAAAAGCCGATACCTTCTCTTGTAGATCATGATGTAACATATAACATTTCATTTGAAAAATAAAAAGAAAAGAAAAACTTTGATATTGCTGTATAATAAACCAAAAAATAAAGCAAAGGAACCATCATGGTATTAGACTACTCCAAAAGAAAAGGAAAAAGAGAAAGGGAGGGGATAGTCATTAAATATGAATAGAGTTTGATATTGGACAGCCTTGATATTCCAGATTTGGTTGCATGATCTATTGCCAATGACTAGAATAAGTGTGACTCAATATTCAATTGCATGTAGGATATATAAGCAGTAGCAATTCTTACACATGAATAGAAAGAGTGACTCAATATTGAATTTCTTTTCTCCTTTAAAACAGCAAGAACAACTTGATATCATACTTTCATCTGAGTTTTACAGGTCTGCAATGGCATAAAGGAAAACTATTAAGATAAAATAGTAAACAGAAATCTAGATCTTCATCATAACACAATGAATGAATAGCAATACATGTCATTGTTAAAAGAAAACTTACCAAAATAATGACAACATTCCATAAAAACAATGACAATAAGGAATGGTTAGCCAATAAACAGAACAAAGACCTTGTAGACCATCCTTAATAGAAGAAATTGCACAAAAACATGAATTCCGTAAGTTTCACCAAAGTAACCAAAGCTGATGAATTTTCAAAAAGCAAAAAAAAAACAGAGACAAAAAGAAAAAGAAATCTTACTTAGATAGATGGATAATTATTTAACACCAATTTTGATGCGTCAAAGCAAAACCAAAGAACTAAATTAGCAGAGAAACGGGATCAAACTTCAGTGAAAATAAGGGAGAGGGAAAGGGCAGATGGATATACAATGATCAAACTGAAATCGAAGCAAAGCTCACAACTTTAATCTATAGGAAAACAAAAGGAAGGCATTATACAAGCAATAATCAAGTAGGTTAGCACAAGAAAGTAAAAAAACTAAGAAGCCCTAACCATTGTATCGCTGGGCGGGAGTTAATGATCAGAAGAAAGCTTATTTTTAAAGTGAATGACAAACAAAAGTATTTCAACAGCAGATGCTTACCAATTTTTCAACTAATCTTCAGTTAAATAGTGTTATGATGACATAAGGAAGCTCTGAAACCACCAAGTTAGCATAGTGACAATGATGAGACCAATACGTTTCTTTATAAGCTTTCTAAATATTTTAGCTCAGCCAGAAACTAGGCAGTCTAAATATGCCAGAACTAAACAATGTAGAAACAAAAGCTAAAGCACCAAACTTAACACAATTGGATCCATAAATGATACAGCTTTGATATACTCATCATCACATATGTAATTAACAATCTCCTGATTAAATGGCCGCCATAAAAAAACAATAGTGTTGAGCTTATCTCCGGGAAAAAACATAGCATCAAGTATGTGACAATGAGACTACCCTGGTCAAAAACTAATCCAAGGGGCAAGATCCATACAGAGAAAAGTCAGAGCCAGTTTTATTTAAAAAAATTGCCATCATAACTTAAGATAGCTTAGTTATCTGCCATCATACGAGAAAAGTCAGAGCCAGTTTTAATTATCACTATAGCATGGTTATCTGCCATCATAACTTAAGAATAGTAATCAACAACACCAAGTAGAAATGCACTTGGCACACAAAGCAACAAGAGGTCATAAATAGGAATACTAAATCAATACGGTAGTTAGCCTAGAGCAGTCACAGCAGGAGATAAATAGAACTAATCAGAAAATTCAAAAGTCATACTAAGGACTATAAGAAAGAAACAACTCAACTAGAAGCACATGGTCTCCAACTAGAGAGACCAATACTTTATTCACAAGGATCAAACGAGTGAAGGTGTTGGAAAACATTAAACTGAACCAAGAGACAAACAAAATTAGGCTAGAAATGAAGTATTGACGCCAGAGGAGAACGGTATCAGAAATACTGCCACAGTCACCTCCATTGCCAACATGTAAAGAAAAAAGACTAAAGGTGGCGAGTAAAGCTTATATGCTAGTCAAATGGTCATTGGATTCAAGTGATCCACCAATCAGAGGATGATGAGGTGCTTTGTCATGGCAAAGATGCTAAATACCCTAGCAAAAAGACCTCAAAAATTGACCCTCACACGCGCTTACCATGTTGCTACAAAGAACACAATTTTCAAACCATAGATCAATAAGTTCTAATACCAACTGTGAGCCAAAATGCTTAATTTATTTCATATGAAAAATGGTTATATGTATATACAGAGGATGAGCCTAGGTAATTATGACTATTGAGTGCCTATCAACATAGCCTATTGCTCTATTCTACATTATCTATCACAAAGGAGGCTTGCCTATTTTCCGCTCTTCTTCAAAGCTACAGCCAACCACAATGGCACTTAGTAGCTATTTGTGGGGCAAATGGACCAAAATCCCCCTGCCATTATCACCAAAATAACATTGATATCCCAATATTATCATATCTTTTTTAAAAGAAGTGTTTTGTCCTTCACAGAGAGAAGGAAGATCACAAGCTACAACTAACACTTACACTTATCAGATTGAGAGCATCCATTTTGAGATTGGGTACAATCTCAACCGTGTCATCCTCGCCCATAAATTCAAGCTTCGCAAAAAAACTACGCTCACGCATTATTGTCAGCAGCTAATTTAATGTACTCACCATTTTAAATTACAATGCTTGAAAACAATGGTTGAAACGATATTGAACAGAGGAAGAAATATGTACTCACCCCATGTTAGAGATGATTTCAGAACTTTCGCTCTGGAAAGTATCGTTCTATGAGGCTGCAACTATTCACAGACAAAAGCTAATACTGTAAAGCAATATACCTTTTTGTTTTCTCCTCATTCCAGCATAAGATTCTCTGCATATAAAAATTTAAAAAAGCCATATTTAAATAGATGATTTGGAACACTCAGCAAGAAGTACAGTTGGGAACAAATATATGAGAAGTGAAATAGTAATGTTAAAAAAGGGGGATGTCCATTGCTCATACATCAAAACATAACAATGACCTTCTTAACAACATTAAGCACATAAGGCTGTAGATCTTCAGTTTTATAGGCCCCAACTCCCAGATTAAGCTTGACTTCATTCGTGTCAGCTCTAAATGCTTCAGAAACTCCTAGAATTGGATCAGGAGGATCCATTTGAATGCCCTCAAATTGAGAGACATTAACGGCAATAGTCATAGATATCCGGCTAAAAGGCCAAACCAAAATTCACAGAAATTAAAACAGGAAGCAGAAAAATGATCACAAAATTAAAAATGAGTTTAGCAGGCCTAATAAATTTATTAGAACAGAAGTAAAAACTTTAGTTCCACATACTATACCCCGGCAGATGAGAAGGGGTTGCCTTTTCCCTTGCCAAATCTCAGGCTACTATACCCCGACAGATGAGAAGGGATTAGGGCTTGGCGATTTCATAAGATGCTTTCGTGCAGTGAGAATAAGAGGGAAAGTGGCGACCCACTAAGATGAAGATGAAGACGCACAGAGATGAGACCAGACGGAGTGTCCGAGCTCTCGCTGCAGACGGAGTGGCTAAGCTCTCGGGGGGTTAGGGCTTGGCGATTTTAGATGGCGTCTCGTGCGGCTGCAAATTTGGTAAAATGCTTTTGGTGCCTTCTGCCTTGGAGACTTCAGATGGCGCCATATTTTCACTTGGACAATTAGAATGAAAAAATAGGAGGGAAAGTGGGAGGGAAGGTGAAATTAGAGAAAATTTGAAAATGAGGGAAAGTAATCATATGTGTTAGTTCTCCAAATTTAAACAATATAAGAGAGAAATTGAAAAAAAAAACTAAATATATTAACTCCTTTTTTTTTGAGTGAAAAATATATTAACTCCTTTATCACTCGAAAATCTCATGCTAAAAATTAATATGGATAACTCAATATTACAGTAAAAAAATTTCCTCATTAATTTGAAAAATTAAAGAGAAATATAATATTCCTCATTAAATTCCTCGCTAATTGGGCATTTTAGAGAGGAATAGTTAAGTCGTTGCTAATTTTCCTTGCTAATTTGGAAAATTAGAAAGGAATTTAATATTCCTCGCTAATTGGGCATTTTAGAGAGGAATATCCAAGTCGTCGCTAATTTTCCTCGCTAATTTGAAAAATTAGAGAGGAATTTAATATTCCTCACTAAATTCCTAGCTAATTGGGAATTTTAGAGAGGAATATCCAAGTCGTCGCTAATTTTCCTCGCTAATTTGAACATTAGATAGAAATTTAATATTCCTCGCTAAATTCCTTGCTAATAGGTTATTTAGTGAGGAATTTTGAAGTCATCGCTAATTTTCCTCGCTAATTTATGATTTTCTAGTAGTTAATGATGGAAGATGTGTATATGCTTAAAGTTTAAGTTAAGCATTTGTTGGTATGTAAATGTAAACTTTTACATGGATGATGGTAAAAGTATGTGGATGCATTCATAATACCATTTAAAGAAAATAGACAAGGTAAGCATGCAATAAAAGGGATCCACAAGTCAAAAGAGGTTTCCGAAGATTTTATAAGAAAAATCAAGTTTTCAAGTTAAGATGGGTTCCAAAGGCCCTGAAAATGGATCTGTTTCACGTGGCAATGAAAAATAGCAAACGAGCTCCAATTAAGCTGAAACTTTTTAGTTAAATACTACACATCCTAAGCTTTAAAATGATATAAATTGTGAGAAATTTGGATGTGTACTTTAAGAGATACGATTTTCCAAAGATAAGGGAAAAATCTGAAAAACTGGAAGTGCCATTGGAACTACAATGTTTACGGAATAAACTGATTCAAATGGCTAGAATTGGAACCAATGATTATTTTTCCTCTATATATCACTTAATAAGCTAAATTTAGAAATTGGAACCACTCCATTTCAATTTTTCTAGAATTAATTATGAATTTTTAAAGTTGGACCAGAAATCTGGAAAACGGGCCAGTGAACCGTAACAGCGTTTTTAAAGAAAAAGAAAAATTTTCAAGTTCACGAAAAAGGCCAATGAGTTATCCAATGTCCAAGAGTGGTTCATAAGTGTTCCAATAAGAGGATATAGGGGGAAAAATAGGAGGCGTTACACGATTGACCAAATATAAGTACACGGCACCGCATCCATAAGGATTATAAAGGCCTATGCATTCGAAAAGAAAATAACTGTTTTTTCCATTCTTTGCAAACACATCGAAATCGGATTAGGGATTTTACTGGAAGTCGTTTGAGAATGTTTTTGATGATATCTTCAGGAACATACGGTGGGTCGCTGCCCATTATCGTCGTCTGCTTCATAGTGCTTGACCGGCGAGTGGAAACCTTTCACACACAAGGGAAGTTGGGGAAAGATTAGGGCTTTTGTTTCTAAATTTGGAAAGAATTAATTACTAGTCAATAAACCGACTTTTTCTTCGCCATTTATAATAAGTAATAATAATTAATAATAAATAATATTCAATTAAAATTATGAAAATCATAATATATTGGTCATTAAAAATATTTGGAGGCAAAAAAATATCATTAATATAAAAGTAATAATTGTTTTTATCATATAGCCATTTATTATTGGCAAAATTAGACCCTAGCACCTAGAGTAAATATTTAATTAGAAGGACCATTAAAATGTATTTATTTAAAAGGATGAATATAAATTTCCTACATTCCCTTTTACTTTCTCTCAACGTTCTATTTTCAAAAACAAACATGACCCTTTTGAATTTCACTAAATTAAATATTTTTTTTTCAATTTAGTTACAATCTAATCAAGATTATAGTAATCGAGGGTTTATTTGATATGAGGGAAGGGAGGAAAAATGAGTAGAGAAAAAAAAATTTGGAGTTCGATTTAAAAAAATTAGGGAAGTGGAATTAAAATTTTTTTTTATTAATTTTTCTTACTTTTTATCTTGCAACTTACCTTTTGTTAAAACTTTACAATCCTATTTCTTCAATTTTTTAAAATTTAACTCACAAGAATTTTATTCCATTCCATTATCTTCAAATCCCTCCTACCAAACAACCCATTTTTTTTTTGTAGAGAGCCAAAGCCAAGTGGGGAAAAAATAAATGAGATTGAATGGATTGGAGAAATGATATGAAAAATTAAATACAAAAAAATGGGATTGAACCTATCAAAGACTCTGTATTATATCATGAACTTTATAAAAATCTCTTAGAAAATACTTGACAGGTGGAAAGTTACTCATGGAAACTAGGGTAACTAGTAAAAAAAAAAATCAAACAACGCAATTGTGCAGCATTAATAATTTTTCCTACTTGACATTATCCGATAGATATAAAATCATTGGTAAATAACCTGGGCAAGAAGGTCCCACGTAATCAAAAAACTAGCAATTAAATAAAGCTAAAAAAAACTAAATAATATGATATCTTAGACAGGTTATATAAAGCTGGAAACTTTGGCATTAACCATTGCAAAAAATCATCTCCACAGGACATCAACCTTTATATATAGGCACAAAACCATCTAAACTAACACGAATCCATTATTCCAATGCCAAAAGTTGCTTAAACTAAGCAAATACAGCATGCAATATTGCAGCTATAATTATGAGATTCATCAGGTTCGTGGTTCTTCGTTGGGGACATCGTTAACTGGGACAAGGCTTTCAGTATAATTGAAAACGCGAAGACAATAAACAAATCCGCCGAGAACAAACACGTTAAATTCATCAGTGTTGAGATTTATTAGAGCGATCTTTCCTTTAACAGTGTTCGCTCCACCAGTAACTGAAGACATATCATAATCAACTCTACAAACAATTTCATTATTCCTCCAAATAGTCATCGGATTTAACATGCACGGATACGACTTGCTGCGATATTTTTTGGTCCAAATCCATCTCTCAACGCTTGCATCCTCCTCAATCACCCACAATTCAATCAAATAAGATACAGTGTTTCGGATTGCATAAAGCAACGCAAGTTTGTGCTCATAAACAGTAAAATTAGTACCATTAGGTCGAAAGCCTATAGGAGGCATTGGTATCAATGTAAATACTTCCCTAGCTATGTCGAATGAAACTATCAAATAATGATTATTTTCACCTTCCTTCTCCTGGAATGGCTTTGAGCCAAACCAAAAGATAGCTCCATGAGTAGTAAAGCTTTCAAATGGCGTGAGACGAACCACACCCTGTAAGCTCCCAACTTCTACTTCCTTCCATAAACCTGTGCTTAATGAAAACACGTCCACCCTATAAATCAGATTATATAAGGAAGAAGACAAAATTTTCACTATCTTGTAATCCTTATCAGTTGCACTAAACCCAAATCCTACTTTCTCATGTAGGAAATCCTCACCCACACGATTAAGAGGTTTCGGAACATATCTGACATCTTTAACTGCTAGGTTATACACTAGAAGGGAATTTTTAAAACCAAGGCGTCTGACACAGAGCAAGCCGTTGCTGGAACCCACGATTATTGAGGGAGGGATCCGACGTACATTATGAACTCGACGGATTTGTATCTCGCGATTGACCAAACATAAGTGCAAGCCATCGCATCCAGAAGGAGAACAGACGCCTGTGCATTCGAAAATAAGAGAACTGTTTTGATGGCTGTGGCGGAGGTGGTCCGCGATGAAGGATGACGTCTTCAAAAGATTATTCCAATCTTTGCAAACACATCGAAATCGAATTAGGGATTTTACCGGAAGTCGTTTGAGAATGTTTCTGATGACATCTTCGGGAACATACGGTATGTCGCCGCCCATTATCATCGTCTGCTTCTTACATGCGTGACTGGCGAGAGGAAAGCCTTTGGAAAAGAAAAGAGAGACAAGGGAACATCTTTGATGACGATTAAAAGGAACCCAGTACTCTGAAGGTGGCTCCGTCGACCTGACAAGGCTTACCTATGATTACCTTAAATTAAACCGACTCGATCTAAACGACGTTGTAGGGTTTAAGGAGAGCACCCAGATATCTAATTAAATGCCAGGCAATAAGGTTGGTTGATTGCAGACGACTAGGGCTTTTATTTATGAATTCGAAATTAATTACCGGTCAATAAACCGACTTTTTCTTCGCCATTTATAAACAAATAAATTATAATAATTATAATGAGTTAAAATTAAAAAATAAAGGGAAAATTAGAATAAAAGAAATAAGACAAATAATATTTATTATGAGAGGGACAATAAAAATGACAATTACGGAGAGGAACCATATTTTAAAATATAAAAATGAAAAGATGAAAATATCCCTTACCAGATTTTCTATATTCCCGCTAACTGAATATCAAGTAACCACTTTATGTGCTATCAATTCCAAAACCTACTAAATATAACATTTTATTAAACTATTTTTATTAAACCACTATTTTTCATTAAACAAATAGATATTAATTTAGATTCAAAATAAGCGTCCTCCTTACTGTTACTGGTAACTGATTTGATGTTAAAAGATCTTCATTATAATAAGTGAGTTTTCATAATACAATCATGTGGCAGTAACAACAACTGCTAGAATCAGGTGCAGGAGATATCAAGATTATTTTTTCTTAAATGTTTTTTATGTCTCTCTTCTAGTCTCCTTATATTTTGGTTATTATAATTTATCATTTTATGGTTGTTTAAATTTTGAATGTGTGGTCATTCGTAATCAAGAGCTGATTTACTTTCTTGAGAAGGTTAAAAAAAACTAAATTACTTAATTAATTAATTATAACATATATCTTATGAAAAACTCATTTATATATATATATCATTATATTACATACCATATTATAAATTAATATTTTCTTTTATATTCAATACTGGAGGTGCTATTATATACAATATATTTTTAATGTGATTATAAATATATATTATTTTGTTTTTCCATTTAATATATTGTCATTAAATAAAAAGTTTTCAATATTTGGATGACATACATATCAAACATATTTTTAAAACCCTGTTCACTTCTACGCAATATGCTTAATAACCTAGAGTATTTTAGAGAAGCAAAAACTTTTGAGATGAAATATGTAGTTTAGTATAATATTTTTAATTTTAATGGATTCTTTAATTTTTAAAAAGTATATGATTAAAATGACAAAAACTTTATAATGATTAACATGAAAAATAAATAAATAATACTACAAAGCATGGAGGGTCACATTAATGTGTAGATGATAATAAGCTTCGACGGTTTCACGCAGCATCACTTTTATTTTATTTATTTATTATTCATTTGCCACATTTATTTAGTTAAAAGCTGCCTCAGTTATATTACTTATGTAAGGTTCTTAATAAAACATTTCTACTTTTAACCATCTAAGCGACAAATCCGGTTTTATTTCGTTTATTTATTCACAACTTGAGATGAGGCAATTTGAATTGATTCTATTTGTTATCAACCATTAAACACTTGAGATGAAGTAAGCAGAAAAATAGGAAATCTGGCAAGGGACATTTTGGTCTTTCCATTTTATATTATGTAGAATCTGGTCTCTCTAACTAATTGCCATTTTTATAGTGCCATATAATAAATATTTTTTTTCTAGATCTTTTATTCTAATTTTCTGAAAAAATCAATAATATATCGGATAGTAAAAATATCTGGAGGCAAAAAAATATATCATTACTATAAAACTAATTATATGTTTTTATATCGCCATTTATTATTCTTTCATCTAATCTAAATTTATAAATAAAGTTTCAATCTAAATTCAAATATTTCTCACCCTCTTTCTTAGACGCATGATGAACGCTAGGGTTGGTAAAGAGGCCCTGCCCATGGGTTGAGCGGGACGGGATGAAAGAGCCCATCCCCCACATGCTGTTATTATAACAGTTCGTGGATCTAATCCGTTTTCTTAGCTCTAAAAACGCTATTTTTAACTCAAAATTTTAAGATTGTGAATGTTGTTTTGATTTTTGTTTTTACTAATGTTATGGAATTTGAACTAATGAATTGAATTCCCTTTTGATTTTGAATTTAAATTCAAAATGTTTTTTCATTGAATTCTTAGGCTTTATTCCTTATAATACAATCATGTTGAAGCTTTTTTCTATGATAATTGCTCTTGTCACGTCCAAATTTTAATTTTTTTTCTTATTTCATATTATGCTTTTATTGTAAAAATGATAAAAAAAAGACTTACACATTTGTATTATATATTTTCAATCATATTTGTATTAGTTTTTATTGATTTAGAAAAGAGATAAAAGAAGAAAACCCATTAGCATGTTAAAAAAAAATAAACAGGACATTATGTTCCTATCATGTTCTAGTTCCCATGTCCTTTCCATGATGAGGCACGGAACAGGGTTGTCCCATGCTCATTCTTATCCTATGAACATCCCTTGTTATATATATTTCTTGACGAGATAGGGAATATGCTTATTCTACTATAAACTTCTTACATCAACAGTGAGATTTGAATTCAGAATTTTAATTATGGGTTCTGAGTCAAATTTTTACTAACTTCACTAACCTTTATAGGCTCAATTTGTTCTCACATTCTAAA
>JANTPZ010091548.1:0-17520 GCA_025593235.1 Vachellia pachyceras
GCATAACTTGCCTGGGTATGCTTCTCCCATCCAGTGCATTCCTAGCTGAAGCAGCAGTATCAGCATCACTGAACTGAATCAGGGCCTGCCATAATAAAACAAATAAATAAAATGGATACTGACAGTGACATATTGAAATAACAATAATATGATAATAAATAACTGTCTAACCTGGAATCCTGCAGCCTTTTCAAATGTAGCAATTTTGTGCACAAAACCAAAAGCAGAAAACACCTGAATAATAGAACAAAATACTAGTTCAGACATCATGTTGATTTTCCCCAAAAGAATGAGGTGGGAATATATACAATACATGACCAGGTGACTTGGAATCATCACATATCATGAGATCATCAGGCAACAACAAGAAGTTTCAAACTGATGAGAAATAAGTGCAGAATGACACCTGGACTTATATGGGTGACCTTAGAAAGGAGTATGACGTACATGATAATTATTCCAAACTGTCTCCAACAAAAGTATCTAAATATGAGAGATCACCATCTGTGATTCAGCCGATTTCATTAAAAAAATGGCACATGATTTAATCAGGATTCTTTCTAACTCTAAATAAAAGAGAAATAGATATGAGATCACACGATTAAATGCTAAAAGATGATATGGAACTCCATATGATTTGAAGGTATAAAACCTCGACATATATAACAAAGCATTCAGGTGAGATAAGAGAACCCCTTTTCAAAAAAATTTTAAAAAAATCGATAGGGTGCACCAAGAATAAGGAGTTCAGGTGAATTAGAAACACAATTTTCATAATTGCAAAAATCCTCCAATGATGAACCTTGATAGTATATACCTCTCTCCTAATAGTAAAGTGATTATAATCTCCGTTAATGTGTCAGTTACATGACATAACTAGATATGTCTTAGGGTTAACCCCCCTTCCTTTGCACCAGAAAATCTGTTTCCTTCTAAGAACTATGCCCTCTTTTCATGATGTGTTACAGCACCGACAAGGTTAACTTTGCCTCATATACTAAAACACAAAAGGTTTAAATTTTAAAATAGAATTTGATTTTAGAGGGAAAATCACTTTCCGGTGATATTAGTTATTAAACCATAATTCATGACAGTCTGCACTTTAGCATTATGTAGTTCAGACCATACTACTTAACTGTTCCTTTAATCTAAGTCAACCCAAAAAAAAAAAATTGCATGACCCAAGAGGAAATTGTTGTGTCTAATGCATTTCCAGATGATGGGCTGCAAGGATCATGCATTTATGCCCATTACTAGAATGCCACTAAACGGTGATATTCAAGCATAAGAGTTTAAATCAACTAGAACTATACCAAATTAGAAGAGCACATAAAAAAACGAAGTACAGACATATGCAGCATATCTCCAAATCAACTCAGAAGCACTTACCAAGTGGATAACATCAATGCTCACGTCTCCAGCTTCCACACCTTCAATTGTTACCAGCAAGACATTTCCAGGAACATCTCCAGGACTTTTATTGTTGACAATTTCGTGCCTATTAGAATACTGAATATAAACTGTTTTACCACGAACTTGAGCAGGCTCTGAAGAAGAGGCGTAATACGAAACCATTGAAATGGCTTGATTTAAATCTGCCTGGTAAAGACATCATTTTAAAGAGTTCAGAAATCAGAATTGGATAGTCCCAAAACAACAGTTTTTCATCAAAACATAAAAATCACACCCACAGACAATTGGCAGATATAGAATGTTTTAGTATAAGGAAATTAATAAAATGCTTACAGGAAAGTCAATCCGATCACCATTAGCTGAACTACTGTATTATTTTCATTAAGCTAAAGGCATTTTTTAAATGTCGGAATTTTGATTACGAGTATATACAGCTTCTTCAAATTTTCAATATGTTGTTTTAAATCCATTACACGTTTCACTTTAATCTCCGCCTTGGCCCCCGAAGAATATCGCTAGTTCAATTTCTTTCATTCATCAGCCTTTGGCAAGTACCTCAGTTTATTTCTACCCTAATTTCTCTCAAAAGACAAAATAGATGGTTAAAAAGCCAAGCAAGCATCCATAATTAGATAACATGTAAGAGATAGTCAGATAGAGATGAGGAACTAACAAATTCAACAAAAGCCTGGTTCCGATTGGCGCCGACATTGCATTTTGTGTTGACAATCTTACCGAAGGGTTTACAAAGCTCTATGAGCTCCTCTTCTATGCACTCCCACGGAAGATTGCGAAGGTGCAGGACCTTAGAAGGGGTTTGAGTGTACCGGAACTGGTGCTGGCTAGATGTCGACATTTCACGATTTGGGGCACCGTTATGGAATCCGGTGCAGCTAAAAGATCACACAGGTCGTGAAGGTAAAGTCAAGTGTTTGGTTGTCTAGAAATTGCTGCGATTTCCAGATAGCTCGAAGGAGAGCGCGGGATGCGGATGGGGATTTATATCGTCATGGACTCCACAGAGGTTAGATCTGCGAGATAAACTGCGCCCGCTATTTATCCTTGCAACAAGTCCCCATGTTCTCCCACCAAAATAAATGAATAAATATTTTTGGATATATTCTGTATACAGAGTATAAAAATTAAACATAGAGAAGTCTCTCAAATTTTATTCAATAATGAAAGAAATCAAAAACTGAATTCAAATTTTTTATCTTATATATTATAATATCATTTACCCTGGAGAAAAAAGAATTTTTTACATTAGTGTAATCTCATCCTCACTCTCCCAAAAAAATATTATAAACAAGTGTTACATTTGTTATTGTATATTTCTCGGTATGATTATCGTATATATAGTGTATTAATTATTTAGATTCCAACATTGTTTCATTATCTCATAATTATCTCGATATTAACAAATTAGAGTTTATTAAATGAAAATCAATATTGAGACAATAGTCCCTTGATTGCATATAGAAGAGAATATATTAAGGTCCCAACTATATAGCAGTACTAGATTTATCTTGCGCAAAAAAAAACTAGATTTATCATTTTTCTTTTTAAACCCATATACCTTTCTACCGGGAGTAATCCTGTTTTCTTGTATTTGTTCTGATTATGGGTGGATCAATGGGTGGCACTGGCACCTCGGCCTTGGGTTAAAAGTTAAAACGGAGGTTTTTGTTTGCAAGAAAAAGGGGAAAACCAGCTCGGGCAGGGATGCACAAATATCTAATTCAGATGGGAGGAGCGACGACTTTCCAGCGTTGAAGTGTTGACCAAACCGATCCATCCATTGGGGGCATCTCTTTTCCTGTCAGCACGCCAGCAACCCAATGCTCAGATCTGTTTAGCTTAGCGTGTTACTATTCTCTCCTTTTCATTGTTTTTTTCTCAGAGACTTCTCTACAGCCCCTCTGTTGAACTAAAAGGTAACCGCACGCTTCTTGATTGACCTGTTATGTCTCTTGTTTAGTACTTCTCTTATCGATGATTCCCCCCGTATATCCGTTGATTGTCTTCGCGGAATTGTTCCTGTGAATTAGAAATCTTGATTGGGGTCTTCGAATTAATTGCAGCCGCTTGCTTATGTTATAATTGATGCATTTGGGTACTAATATTTGATGATAGGGTTTTTTGCGGGCTAGTATTTCTTAGAATATGCGGTTTCATGCTGAGTGACTAAACCCAACACTTTAAACGGGTCATTTTGGATGTTTTCTTCAATCTTTCTATTTGAAGGGTATCTTTTTTTAATTACAAACGATGGAATCTGTTTGAATTTTTTTATTTGCTTCAAGCATTAACCGCTTAAAGTAGAGTGCAACGAATTGTGATTCTTAAAATTGAACTAGATCTGAGTCTTAAAATGATCATACGAATTTCTGTCATGAAGCAATATCTTGTTGAAATGAGGGTTTATGTTTGAAAGGCCTAGAAGTTATTTTCTTTTCCACTTCTTATAGCTTATCCGTTATAGTTGGGGGAAAATCCTTTTCTCCCGTGCAAGTTTTCAAATGAATAAATCTTGACCACAATTTTATGAATTTCGCTATGTTATTGGTGTATCTTTGGCAGATTATTTAAGTCCACCTGAAAGTTTTTAATCTGAATTAGAATCGGATATAAAGTATTTTGTAATGGCTGGTCATGGAAAGCGTTCCCGCTCTCAATCTGACTATGATACCAGAGGAAGTAAAAAGAAGAATATGGGTGATGATAGAGAGCACTTTGTAATTGATCCGGAAGATACAGTGTATCGTTATCTGTGCCCTGTCCGAAAGATCGGCAGTGTTATTGGTAGGGGAGGTGAGATTGTTAGGCAACTGAGGATGGACACCAAATCAAAGATTAGGATTGGTGAGACAGTTTCAGGATGTGAAGAGCGTGTTATTACAATCTACAGCCCCAGTGAGGAGACTAATGCTGCTGAGGATGGGGGCAACTTTTTATCACCGGCTCAGGATGCTCTGTTTAAGGTGCATGACAGAGTGGTTGCTGAAGTATTTCATGGAGATGAGGATACTGAAGGAGGCCACCAAGTCGTAGCTAAGCTACTTGTACCATCTGATCAGATAGGTTCTGTCATTGGAAAAGGTGGGGCAATAGTTCAGAGCATCCGTAATGACACTGGTGCCCAGATTCGTATCCTAAAGGATGATCATTTACCCCGATGTTCATTGAGCTCTGACGAACTTGTGCAGGTAAAAGGAAGGGATTTCAAATATTTTGATCTTCATTCCTTTATATTGTATTTTGAATTAAATACACTTTTCTTTGCATGGCAAGGAGACTGAAGATTGACGCACATTATTCATGGCTTGTGAATAGTGTAGTTTACTATATATTTTATTATATTGGTATACCGATTAAGTCAGTTCTTTGCCTCTAGTTATTCCGGATTTCCAGTTCCTGTTTCATATAGGTCAGAAATTGCCTAATAAAGTTGCCTCCGGGGTTGTCCCCCTCCCCCCAGGGGTTGTCCTGTACTCCTGTTCTTTCATGTGCACATACATGCACAGAGGATTGTCTTCCTTAAATATGTTTTCTTGGGAGCTCTCGTTCATTATCATTTCTGCTGCTCTACTTTTAGTTCTACCATGCTGTTTTGGTGTCTTATAGTATGCACTACAATTATCCCATTAGACCGATATTGATTGTGGACAGTTTAATCTTATTTTTTGTTTATTATGATTTATTTCACAGTGCTTTGAATGGCTAGTGATTTATTTGCTGTGTATATGACTGTGTTGTACAAGTGGAGCTTTAGTCTATGCATATTATTACTAATTTTCTTCATTTTCTTGATATGAGTTACCATGCGTTAATGGATTTCTGTACTGCTTGGATGTGGAACTGTAGATTTCTGGGGATCCTGCAGTTGTGAAGAAAGCTTTGTATCAGATTGCAACTCGACTTCATGATAATCCATCTCGATCTCAGCATCTGCTTGTCTCTGCTATGCATTCTACTGGTGGCTCACTTGTAGGTCCAACTACAGGAGCACCAATTGTGGGGATAGCTCCTCTTATGGGTTCTTATGGACGGTATAAAGGTGATGCTGGAGACTGGCCGAGGTCATTGTACTCAGCTCCAAGAGATGAAATATCATCAAAAGAATTTTCGGTTCGCTTAATTTGTCCAACCGGAAACATCGGAGGTGTGATAGGCAAGGGTGGTACTATAATAAATCAAATTAGGCAGGATTCTGGGGCAACAATCAAAGTTGATAGTTCAGCAACCGAAGATGATTGCTTAATCACCATTTCCAAAAAAGAGGTAAAATGTTGATCATCCATTGAGCCTTCTTTCTTTGAGTTGATTTCTATTGTTTATGTGATTATTTTAAAATTTCCATCCTTCAGTTCTTTGAAGATACATTTTCTCCAACAATAGAGGCAGCTGTGTGTTTACAACCCCGGTGCAGTGAGAAAGTTGAAAGAGATTCAGGCATCATCTCATTCACGACCCGTCTGCTGGTGCCAACCTCACGAATTGGTTGCCTTATTGGTAAAGGAGGATCTATCATTACTGAAATGAGGAGGCTTACGAAGGCTAACATCCGCATCTTTTCAAAGGAAAATCTTCCTAAAATTGCATCTGATGATGATGAAATGGTACAGGTAAGTTCACTATTATATTTCCATTTGTTTTTTTCCTGGATTTTTTGTGTGAGCAAAGGTTGCTTATTATGTCCTATAGTTTTGAACAATGTTTATCTTTGTTGATTAGGTTTCTGGACACCTTGATGTTGCCAAAGAAGCTGTTGTGCAGGTCCTCACACGGCTAAGAGCAAATCTTTTTGATAAAGAGGGCACTGTTCCTGCATTTCTTCCAGTGTTGCCATATCTTCCTGTTTCAGTAGATGGCTCAGACTATGACGCTAGAGATGGAAAACGTCATGGACGTGGACCTTTGTATCAAAGTGACTATGGTGGCTCAAATGATTTGGAAGCTGGTGATGGTTTTGGAAGTTATGGCAGTTTACAGGTAAGTGTCTGCTGCCATGAGATTCCAAGAAGATTGAATCTGGATTAGTCATAAATCGCTTATTTGACTATTATTTCTTACTTCTTAGTTCTTGCCCTTTTTTTTTGTAATAATGTTCATAATATCTTTAGCTTGGGAGCAGCAGTGCTTATGGAGCCTATGGAAGTTTTTCTTTGGGACGGACTAGCATTTCTGGGTAACCAACTTCCCACATATTCTGATATTTGTTTCATAGAGTTATGGATTTTTTTTTATTTACACTACTCATATCAATATACAATAAGTATTGTGGATTTGTGATCTTATTGTGTAAGGTCTGAAGGGTTTTGTCAAGAGCTATGAAGTGAGCCTCATTTAAAACTTATGTTTTACTCCTTACTGACCTTGTCCATGTTGTGAAGAGACTACACTTACTTGTATTTTATTCTAAGATTTTTAAGCTATCATGCTGATATTTAGCATCTCCTACCAGGTTGTCTAGTCAGAACAATGTTTCTCGCAGGAGAAACAATGGTTACTAAAACTTGGTTGATGGGTACCTGCAGGTAGACTACAGTTTTATCCATTTTGTCTTTTATCTGGGAATTGCGTGATATAGCCTTGTCACGTTTGTATATAGAAGTTTGATATCTTAACCTGACCGATATCCCATGTAGAATTCTGATGCTCTTCTTTTCCCTTTGTTGCCTTTCCCTTCCCATCCAAACAGCTGAGATTTGTGAAGCCTGAAGCCTGCCTACTGCCTTAACCTGAAGACCAGATGAACCAGGGTCTGACAAACTCATGGCCCTACTTGAAGCTTCTGCTTAATGGACCAAACATACGTGGAGAATATTAAAATTGACCATGTCCTTTTTACCTTAATTCCCAAGCTTGATAACTTGTGCTCCCACGAACCTATCTAGTCGCTTACCTTTGTTTTGCTGCTTTCCAATTCTAATTTTGTCTTGAGAATTAAAAATTCTACGCTGCTATGATCCTTGGGTAGTTATATATTTGTAACGTTGCTTTTGGGTTGTGTTTTCCTAGTTGTTCAGCATCATTTGCCGTATGAACTTTTTGGTTATTTGAATTTAATGGTGTTGATTCCTGCTAAGTTGTTCTTTACATCAAATTTTGGTGGAGCCTTGTGTCACCTGTATTGCAGGTGTCAACGTCTTTCCCTATCTATCACAGGAAGCAGGTGACGGTATGTTGCATTATTTGCCTGTGAAACTTCGTTGTTAAAAATTTTAGAGTACTTATTTGTTGAATTAATATTGGTATGAATGCTGCCTGCAACTCGCTCCCCTAGGTGAGATTGAAGTCAAAAGCTAACTTGACTATAAGAGTGTATTCGGAGACATGTATTATCTTTGGTGATCCAGAAATGCCCGTCTGTTCATCTCTTTCCTGAGTTACCGGTACGGTCTATTATTCGATGTCTCAAACTGTGTACCCGGTGCCATGGTCTTTTTCTGAGCCTGATCAGCATTACAGCTTTTAAAAATTCCACCAGTTTTTCCTTTACATTTAAACAAAGTCTCTGATAGACTAAGAGAGTAACACAACCGAACTTTCTTTTAGATATCTTCTAGTGTTTCAGAAGTTGCATAGTATGAATAAAATGTTTCTGTGCCATTTTGATGATCCGTGGAACTTTGATAACTATTCAAGTCATATTTGGAGGGACTGTGAGCGATTGAAATTTAGCTGTCAGAAGTGTGGTAGGCTCACTATCATTTTGGAGATTTCATTTTTTATTGTGATTTGCTGACATTCAGCTTTATACAAACGATATTCAGGTTTTCTGTAGCTCATTTAATCATTCGGCAGGGCGTTTTAACTATGTTAAAGTACAGGCCAGCGAAATTATGGGCCATCGGCTTCCCAGCGATTCTCCCTTTCTGATTGAGTTGTTTCATCGCAGACTGCAAAAATATATCTACAGTGACACGTTATCTGGTGTTAGTATAAAAGCTAGAGGTGGTTGGATTACCCTCAAACCCCAAAGTTCCTAAAAAAACATTTTCGTATAGGTGGAGGTAAAATTTTCTTCGCATATTTACATAAAATTCTATAAAATCACTTAAAATAGCTGATTTAAACATTCAAAATTTCAATCCATTTTAGATTTCCACAATAACAAATTTCTATCTCATTGTGTTGGATTGGCTGCATAGAGTCTACAATACCGTTATGTTCTATCATAAACCATTGAGAGAATATTAACTAAAAGATCTCTATAATAACAATTCCATTTTACCTTTAAAATTTATAATTTTGTTTTCAAAGTATTTGTATTAATTTTACATATTAAAAGGTTTTTAATATAAAAATAGTTACAATAACAGATGATTTTGAGAAAAAACTATCCCATTTTTATTAGAAATAATTAACAAATTTTTTTAATATCTCTAAATTAGTCCTATCACACTTGTATAACTCTTAATGTTGAAGGAGAGAGATATTCGAGGGAGCGGGGGACGGGAAGTGGATATCAATTCTTCTTAAAATGATTACGGTTATTTCCGAGCAGCAAAATGTTTATATGATGCCGAGCAGAAATGCATGTCACAATTTTTTTTTGGGGGGGCTGGGGGGTGTTCGTGACAAGAAGACGATGCGTTAATCTGCTAAATCTTATCGCTGCTACCGCTTGACGTTTTGCGCCAGTAGTATCAACAGCTTTAAGAAATTATCCATTGCAAAAAACTTGATGAAATTACATAGACCCGAAGCCTCGCTGATACAAATGGTTTCAAACATGAAACTTCAAAAAGTCGCAGGGAATATAATTATCCATTACATTGAAGCATTTAAGATACACTGTGGCCGTCTGTTGATATACCCAATAGAAATAAAATGGTAGGTTATGTATTGATTTGGCTAAGTGTGATCATTGAAATTTTTTTCCCCATTTTACTCTACTTCAAAGTAAGAGCAAACCAGCGATTTTGTTTCTAGATTTGATGGTTATTTTTGCTCTGAAATTACGTGTCAAGGAGATGTGAGTATTCCACAAAAATGTTGACTCTTTGTTTTAGAAATGTTCAAAAGGGGGCAATGTCATCTTAATAGTTAAAACATGTTAAATTTCACCTTAGGATCCATGTGGCACTCCCTCATTTTCTCTGAACGTGTTTCATATTTCATCACTTCCTCTCCCTCTCTCACATCGCCATTTACACTCCAAAAATAAAATGGGAGAATTACCCTCAGGTCCCAAGCAAGACAAGTAAATACAAAATGGTCCCAAATATTAGCCTTAAATACAAAATGGTCTCAAAGATTCAAAAAATTACAAAATGGTCCTAGGAGTAGCTGCTGAGATTGTTAGAGGTTGTTCATTTACAACCTGAGCAGCTATTCCTGGGATCATTTTGTAATTTTTTGAATCTTTGAGATCATTTTGTATTTAAAGCTAATATTTGGGACCATTTTGTAAATACAACTCTCCCTTGGGACTTGAGGGTAATTCACCCAAATAAAATCTCCAGATATCACACCTCATTTGTGATTACTTCGAGTATTAACCCCTATATCTAATTGCTCCTGTAAAATTTTCATGGGTTGCTAACAGATACAAATTAGAATTTAAAAAAAATTGTGTCAGCAAGATGATAAGAATCCAGAGCTTCTCCCCAAAAAAAGGCTTTCCAGTTTGGCAGAAATAATCGTGGTGTGTTTCCTCACGTCCAGTTGTAGTAATTCAAATCTACCTAACTCAACTGACAACGTATTCTTCCCAAGTGAATGAATAGTACAAGTCCTAGTGAGATACGGTCCCTTCGACTGTGCAAGAGGGTAAAAAAGCCAAGCCCCTCTTAAATGACCCTCCACCTTCCACACTCACGGTATGGTGATCACAGAACCCATTCAGGGATTAAGCGGTGGGCTTTGCAGTTTTCTTTTGTCAAAATGGATTTGCTCAAGCTAAAGGCTGAAGCTGCTCTATGCCTGTTTTTAAATATTTCTTGGTTCTCTCATCAAAGCAAAAGTCACATCCAGCAATAAGAATGCTCCAAGTTTACTTTTTTCCTCATACGTACCCTTTTAGACAAAGGACAACAGTGGGACGGTTATAGGGCTGTCCCCGCTGACACAAAATGCCAGCCGTTATTAATGCATGTTTTTGTTTTGCTTCCCAACTTGTATAAGTAAATCTCTTTTATGCAAAGCCTCAGGCCTCGCATTTCTTTTAGCCTCAAACCCCAATTCGTCTATTCCCTGCCAAGCACGGCATTGTAGTCCAATTGGCTTCTTTTCTATCAGTTCACAAATATAAAGGAGGGTTTTCTGTTAGCTGTTACTGGTCTTCGTTTTAATAGGGATTGTTGTATTCCTCATTCGGGAAAGTTCATGCAGTGATATACTCTCATTTCATTGGCTAGTCTCCTCCACACTATCAGTATCAGATTGTCCACATCCCTTTTGTTTTATATTTTCAGTGGTAAAAATAGTTACTTCGGGGTTATTGGTCCTTGGAAATTTCATCAAAGGTCTAGCATGTGGGAATGAGGCCATGTTATGCAGCCAAGGATGACTTGCCGGCAAGGTTCAATAGCTTTTATGCGATATAAAAGTGACCGGCAAGTCATCTCTGGCTACATGAAGCCCTCATTTTCTCATGCTAGATTTTTTAGATGAAAAGGCCCTACCTTTGCTTCTCTTACACTACTGGATCAGAAGTTTGGGACTGACTGATATCTGCAACTGTAAACTGCTTTTGAAAGTTCTAACGGACTTCCATGCCAGTTGAAGACATGGCAACATAATATACGAAAGTATATATACTCAAACAGCTAAATATCCAAGTTTTTCAAGTTTCTCCTCAGGATGATGTAATGGTCTACCTTTCTGAGTTTATTTTGCAGGTTTTATCAGCACCCCGTTGGCGTCCATGGCATGAAGCAGTCATTACTATTGCTAAAGTTTCCTTTTTCCCCAGTTATTGGTAAAGTTTTCTACACTTTAGTATAATGTCCATCTACATGCAATCCATATTCTGGATCATTTTCTACTTATTTTTGTTTTATTATTCTTTTATCTTCATATTTGTGCGGGGGATTTGATAACTGTCTTCTCTGTGCTAAAATGATCCCAAGTTCTTACGCGTGCATTTGGACTGGTAAGTACTATTATCACTAATTGTTTCAGCACCTACAAAGCTAGCTAGTGTTACTGTTTTCGCTCTTGGCTAGTAAGCATACAGGCACAATTATTCAATGCAAGGTGGCACCGCATACGAGATCCGTTGCAGTTTTGAGTGATCAATGAACACAACTCTCAAGGTTAGGTTACCCTTTTTTTACGTTCCAGAGTTGAGTTGTGACCCACAGAGTTATTATCCATATGCAGCAACAAAAAAGAAGCTTCTCTACAGTCCCATCTGATTGCTCTTGTGCGACAGTAGGAAGTTTTTATCAATAGTACAGGGTGGTTTCTTAAATTTTGGACAAGATAGAATTTATACCAGCAAATTGTTCAGGAAAAATTATGGAGACAAGACATGCAAGAAACTCTGTTCTGACTCTAGTTATGTCAAGGTTCGTTGATATCAAAAATCAAAGATATCCTATGGTTTTAGCTGAAACCGTTATTTTTTTTAATATGTTGAATAAAAAAGTCTTTTCTCTCTTTTTATTTTTTCTAACATTTCCTACGATCTGATCCTGCAGAACCTGCCAAGACTTTCACTGTTACTGGTAAGACCACGAAGATCAAATTGACCGAGCCTTATTGATCGACATAGATCATTGAAGGGAGACCTTTCAATACATAAACTCAGCGAATTAGGTTCACATTTGGAATGTGAAACGAAAAAAAAGGTACATATAATCAAGGAACAGAGTGGAGCATTGAGAAAATTGAGACAAATGGAGAAGTAAAACCCCGAAAAGCAAAAGGGTGCTAGATGGTTATGAGACCTTCTCGTACGAGCAAACCAAACATGAGAACGAAGAGGCCAAGTGTGATGCTTTGAGTTGGGGATATGAAGGTTTGTGAGTATGCAGTTAAGGTCAATGTTGCACCAACAATTCCGATCAGGAGGGCAATCATGTTCTGACTCATTTCGTTTGCAAGGAGTGGAAAAAACAGAGACTTTCGTCTTCTTCTTCTGCTTCGATTTGCTTCTCTCTTGATGCAGGGATTCAAGAACCCTCTCCTGTCTCGTTTTGATGGTTAAAGGACCAATCTTGGAGTTCTGTTCGCGTTTTGTGGCAAAGTCAACTCTTGTTTCGCTGTCTGAGGGCAGGTCATGCCATATTTAATATAAGATCAATTTAATATAATATGCATTCATAATGTTAACAAGGCCATGATTCCTTTCTTTCTTGATGAGCCGTAATTTTCTGTTAAGTAAAATTAACAAGGTTAAAATATGATTAAAAATATACCTTTTAAAATTAAAGAATCAAATTAAGACTTAATGTAAACTTAAAATATCAAAGGTATACTTTGAACCTATTTTCATTTTGAAAAAAAAGCAGTTTTAAGCCACTAATTTTGCATAAAATTTAATTTTATAAAGCACGGTTTCAGTCATTAGTTTAACCCTAATGTGTCGTGAGTTTCATTAAAAAAATGACACATTGCAATTTAAAATGTTGAAAAAAGTAAAAAGCATTACCAAATGATAACACATTAAGTATAATTTTCAAAAATAAAAATAATTATATTAAAATATCATCATTTTGGAATTCTCTATTGACATTTAAAATTATAGTGTCAACATTGATAACTCAAAAATATTTTGCCAATCCAAGTTTAGGATACTAAACATAGTCAGAAAAATTTTTTGGGAAAAATTATCCTTTTTTGCATCATATTTTAAACTTGCAGAAAAACATTTTGCAACAATGGAAAATTATTAACCAATGCAGAAACACTAATCTTAAAGATTCCTATGATATCCTTCATTCTCTCATAATTTGAAGTTATCCTGGTCTCTCATTCAGTTTATGATTGACTTTAAACCAACCCCTCCGGGTGAATAATAAGGCTTTTTTAGGTAAATCGTGATTTAACAAAGATCTCAAATTTGTGGTTGTAACCGCGTTTCTCCTTACTAACAAATTTTAATCACTTCCTTTAATTCTAAATGTAAGTTCTCATTTGTAGAGTATATATTTAGAATCGGAGCGGATCAACTAGAACTTTCCTTTAAAAGCGATTCAACGGCTTAATAGCATCAGCAAAATTACCCTGTAAGACGTAGTAGAAGTGCATTTGCGTTATTGGTACTGACTGAACAGTGAAGACATCCTTGGAATATAGACCGAACCCACAATTCCATTGTCATGTTCCAGTCATTTTCCCAGCGAATGAATATTCAAAAGAAACCTATAAACGTCATATAGGCTTCTATAGATTATATATTCAACAGAATACATATGAACCGAGTAGAACATGGGATTCAATGGCATCTTATCGCCAATTTCGCAGCTATATTTGGCTTCTTCTTGATCTCAGCTTAGGTTTTGAATCAAACAATGCATCAGAATTCTACCATCCGCTTCAACTAAACTGTACCCAGGATTCTTTTACGCCACTCTCGTCCATCAACTTCCTTACTTTCTCTGCCCCAATCCACTCAACTCTTGAGTTAGACAACAATACATAGTCGCCACACTCTTCCTCATTCCAAGAAGCTTTTCGTTAGCCAGTTTTACCAACTCCATATTTCCATGAACCCTACAAGCTCCAAGCAGAGTCCTCCATACTATTGCATTAGGTCCAATCTTCATTGAGTCTATGAAATCAAACGCTTCCTTTAATAGTCCAGCATGTCCACCATACAACCATAATGCTTAATGTTGGGCTCAATTTTTTATTCACTCCTCATATGGTCAAAATATCGATAACCCTCATCAACTTTACCAGTACGGCTGCAAGCTGCCAAGACTCCCACAAAGGTGATCTCGTTTGGTCTGATTCTGGTCCTCTGCATCTCCCTGTACATATCAAGTGTTCCCTCGGTATGGCCATTGAAAGCCAAGTCTCCTATGACTGAGTTCCACGAGGTCACATCTTTGTCTCTAATTGCTCTGAACACTTGAAGCGCCTTTTCTGTGCTTCCACACTTAGAATACATATCAATAAGTGCATTCCCAAGTATTGTGCTCAAGTCTCCCGAACACATTTCCCAGATGTAAACTATGTATATTTTGTCCGATGTCCAAATCTCCTAGTTCGGCACAAGCAGATAACAGGCTCAACATTGTCAATTCATCAGGCCGTTCCCCAACTTTTCTCATCTCCTCGAACAGCTTTAAGTCATGCGAGCCACAAAGGACGTAATCTGCGATCATTGCTTTCCAAGTAACCACGTCTCTCTTTGGAACTTCGTCAAACAGCTTTCTCGCGCTCTCCATCTCCCCTTGCTTAGCATACCCAGTCATCATTACGTTCCAAGAAACTAAATCCCTCACAGGCATTTCATCAAATAGCTGACGCGCGACACTCAGATCCCCTCGCTTGGCGTATCCTGCGGTTAGTGCTGACCAGGGAACTACGTCCGTCTTCGCGTGATCATCAAAAAGTGCGCTTGCAATCTTCAAGTCTCCGCAATTAGCGTGAAAGAATATAAGAGAATTTCTTACAGATGGATTTGACTTGAGCCCGAATTTCACAACCCTTCCATGAACTGCAGTACCCGTCTTAACCCAGAAAAGCTTTGTGCAAGCCTTAAGCACAAAGGGGAAAGTGAAGTTATCGGGCTTTATACTTCGATTATCCATTTGGGCATACAGAGAAATGGCCCTTAAGGGGTTTGACCTTTGAGCGGAGGCTCTGATCATGGTGTTCCACATGAAAATATCTGGTCCAGCAATATGAGCAAAAACTTGGTAGGCATACTCTATAGCGCCCATTAATTCTATGGCACTTGTGAAAATCAGTTCTCTGAGGTATCGGACGTTTGAATTGAAGCCATTGACGATCATGGAAGCGTGGATGTGTTTGAGAGTTCGAAAGTTGGTGCATTTTTGCCATACACTCGGTCGCCTCAGCCGGTTAAAGCCGGAACCAGTTTCGGTGCATTTCCCTTAGAATAGCGTACCGTCCTCAGAGTCAAAACGCAGCGTTTCACTCATCCGCGACGCTCTGCTTTTTCCCGCGACACACCACCAGCGACACTGACCGAGCAGAAGCAGAGAAAGAGACCATCACGCCGCCGACGCCACTGGGAGGAACGCACCTGAGCATCACGCGCCACCGCTCGGTTTGTTTTTCCGGTCAAGTTCGGAGCTTTCTGAGGACCCAATGAGCTTATCTCTTCTGCAAGGCTATTCTTCGGCTGAAGAAGAAAAAGAAATCGTCGGTAATGGGACCAACTACCAAAATTCCTCGGATGACGACACCGATGACGGCGACAGCCACCGTGGTGAAGCCTCCGTAGCTGCTCACCCTTCACTTCGCGACAGATCTATGTTCGACCTTCCACAACCTTCCGCCGTTCCAGGACTTCCTTCTGCATTCGACGCCTTCTCCGAAGTAATTTCGCCCTTAGTGTCTTTCTGTTTTGGTATGGTTTGATTGCCAGTGAATTCTCTGTATAATGTGGGAAATTGGTACTATTGTATAACTGTGTTGATAATTTGAAATAGTGTATGCTATCGCCTCAATTTCTGAACAATAGCGTGGAGGAATATAACCCTGCTAAAGAAGCTGATCAACAGCAAGGGAGGCATGGTGGCCGGAGGCATCGCAAGGAAAAGAAGGATTTACCTACAGGTAAATTGTAGTATGTCTCCCCTCCTTCCATGGGTTCGTCCATACGCCCCCGCTAGGATGAGGATTTTGGATTTTTATTTATATTCATTAATTCTTTTCATTAGAATGCCTACAAATAAGCATCTTATCAGAATTATTAGGATATCACCCTTGGATTTTGGTGTATCGAACTATAGAATTTTGGAATTCTGCTTGTTGGATTTTCTTTTTTAATATGCTGTGGATCTTTTTAGACTACTCGAATCACATTTTGTCCTTCCAAGTTTTCGTTAATGGAAAGTATATGCAGGGAAAATTAATTTTACACTGATTGGAGGACATGATAGAGTATATGCTAGTATCGCTAGAGATCTATTACAATGATGTAAACAGCCCCACAAATGTCGTGCCACGAGCATATTATCTATAACAAACAGAGATGTCATCACTTAACTCCGCCTGTCTTGTAGTTGTTCTAGGCTGGACAAAGGAGGAGGATTGTGTTGAGCCTTCAACAATGAAGATAAAACTCTGTTGAAACTCTATGGTTTAAATCAAAGGCACAATTGTATTGTGTGATCCTTGTAGCAGACTTCACATAGTGAGTGATACAAAGTTTATAACAGTTGTAGTTGAGAGATAGGATCACTTGCTAAGTATTGATACATTAAAGTGGTGTTAATTTGGCCTGTTACTTTTATTAAATGAAATGATGTCAATGTTCTTGATTCTCCTGGTTTAATCAGTTTCTCCATTTAGTATCATGATTCCTATCAAGTTTTCATTAGAAGAAGATACCATCAATGTGTTGTTTTAGGTGCTGTGGTTGAGGCTAAACCTCAACTTGTTGGAATCCATGAGTGAGTAAGAAGTGATGTCAATGGCAGTGAACCACCAACGCCAGCTGCTTTGGGTGCATCATCAGGAGGCAAGAAGGTAGCAATTGCGACCAATCCTAATGCAGAGGATGCTGCAGACCTTTTGAGGTAATGCATAGTCTTCTTGGTAGTTGATCGAAATATTGATTTTTTTTAATTTGGGGGGGGGGGGGGGGGAGGTGTTGTTTCTCCATATTTAGTTGTGCTGGATGTAATGAGCACATAAAGCTCTTACCATTCCTACAGTAAAAGCATTCTAAGCAAGGCAGCTTTCACAGATGACATAATCCCTATTTGGTTTCATGGACTTCAATGATGAGAGGTTATGTTTTCCATGGCTACCACTATGAAGCCATTGTTTTGTTTCGTTTGATGCAAAAAGAAAATTTAAATCTTGACTCTATTACTTTAATAAGTCTGATTCAGGCATTATCTCTTCTTGGAGTTCTAAGTTCTGTGAAGGAAGTTCACTGCCAGATTTACAAATGTCTGCTTGGTGGAGAGTTCACTGCCAGATTTACAAATGATAGCTGCATATGGG
>JANTPZ010091549.1:0-19848 GCA_025593235.1 Vachellia pachyceras
AAAAAAATAAAAAATATTTTAATAATATATAATTTGTAATAAGTACATGGTCTTATAATATTTGTTATAAGTAAATAGTTCATTACTAATTTTTTATATGTAAAATAAATTATATGCATCGACAATGCTTAGATTAGACGTTGAATCATGAACCAAAAAAGTTAACGATCTATAGTTTTATTATTTTTATAAATTTTTATTTCTTGATATTTTCTGTCAGCCCAAAACATTGTTCCTATTTCTAATCTAATTTTAGGATTGGGTTTAACGGTGGGTTTACTCTACTCTAACCTAACTTATATTAAATTTCAAATTTCTTATATTCATTCTATCAAAATTTTAATTACATAGTCATATATCGTATTTTTTTATATGGATTTATAATTAAATGATAATATTTTAAAAATAGAATACATATAAATACATGTGATTGGAGAAATTAATATTATAAATATAATGAATTTGATCTCACTATTTTCTTGATTCTCTATACGCATCTATGCAATTTTCATTAGTTTTTCTTTTCTTTTTCTTTTTCTTTTTTAGCTCCCTCTAGTGTCCGGGGCCGATGAACACATGCAGACGCAAGTATGCAACCGAAGTGCTTCCCTCGTACTCTATTTTGACTGAATATATTGGAAGCTGCTCCTTCGTTCGAATAGATGCTAAATGTTTTTTTACTTTTCTTTATTTTTTGACTACATGTTAATTTTCAAAAATGATTTTGTATTAATTTTTTAAATAAGGAAGAATTCATGTTAAAAAATACAAGATCTAGCTATCGATCACATTTCTTGAACTGGCAAGAAGGTATGTTAACTTAATTAATGATTCTAGATTTGTGCCTTGTATATGGAGCTACATCAAAATCTCATTGGGTATATATAATTACTGTGTAACTATATATAAAAGTTATTTCCAATATCTTTAACGGGATCAAAATAAATCTTAAATTTTATCAGCACAATCTGAATTTTTAATAAGTTTCTAACCCTGCTCTTATTAAATATACATACCTAAGAAGTTAAATAATATTCCAACATTTAATAAGAGGTGAAAGAGACAATTAATTATAAAAATTAATGACACCTCTCATAATTAGGACAAAAAATTCTTCCTTTTTTATTTAACAAATGGGGCCAAAATGATATATATTACATATGTTATAAAAGAAGAATAAAACAATAATAGTAATATAATCTATTGATTCTGATTCCGACATAACAAGTGAAACTATGAATGCCACTGAATTTCCCGAGATTGAAATCATATGTTGGCACGAAAAGAAACTTCCTCCTCCTCCAATTATAAGTCAACACTTCTGGTACGACCCTTTATTGTAGCTTTAAATTTTTTTATTACCTTTTTATCCATAAGAGAGAGAGAGAGGATATTTAAGATATAATTAAAGAAATTCAAGAAGTATTTTTTTTCAAGAGAGAAAAAAAGGAAAGAAAACCTTTTACTCATTTGTGGGAAATAAAGGAATTTTATGTTACTCCCTCAGTTACACTTACATCTAACGGTTCAAAAGGGATTGTTACTGATTCTTCTATGAACTTCCACCGTCCAATGAGTCGTTCATTATCGACCGTCCAATCCAGGAGAGAGCGAGATCTGGCCGTTTAATATTTACAAAATTGAATTTCAAAAAGCTTGGGGGAGAGAGGGAGGAAGGAGAGCGAGCAACGAAGGTCCCTCTCTTCTTTCTTCTCTTGTTGCTCAGACTATCTCTCAGCTCCTTTCATCCTTCCTTTTCCCGGCACGTTCCTCTGCAATCACGGTTCTCTTGTTTTCTCGCTCCGCAATTTCTACAATCTCTTCCTCTGTCATCGCCTGTTCAGAAGTGTTTTCTTGGATCCAAGTCCCTAAAATTGTGGGCACTATACTCTGAACTTGGATTTGCATCCAGGGTGTTGTGTATTGCGGTGTTTTTGTCTAACTGGTGATTCGGAGATAGGTTTGGGATGTGAAAGTTAGTTAATTTTGAGCTGATTTTTAAATTCGTAAGATCATGAGGGAATAATTGGTGGATTAGTTGTTATCTTGGGAGGAAGAAGAATTTTGAGTTCGTGGTCAGTTGTTGATTGTTTATCTCATGGGGGAAGGTCAGGGGGGAGATTGCCCTCCGAAGAATGTGTCATCGGATGCTACAGAAGCAGCGTTGCCGTCTGATGTTCCGGCGAAGAAGCTGGCGAGGCAGCTCGATTTCACTGGTTACAGTGGCGCGGCCTTGCCTGAACACCCGCAGTCGCAGCTGCAGCCTCAGTCGCAGGTGGTGGCGCTGAGTCAGCCGCAGCAGCGCCCAGTTACAACGCAACCGGTTGTTGTGATGCCTATGCCACCGCAGGCTCCTCATTCTTCAGCGAGGGTTGGGTGAGTAAATGGAATTGTGGCTGGCACTCGATTGTAAAGTTTTCTTAATTACTTCGCTGCGTTGATACTGAAAAACATCATTTCTTCTTGGTTTGAGTCTGATTTTAAAAAAAGGTTATTGCCCTTTGGAATTTATGGACTTGAAAGCTCAACTACTGTTTTATTTTGGTAGATTTTTAATTATTAATTTAATTTGTGATTTTTTTCAAGAAAATCACATCGTTTGGCTGAATTTGTTATTTCTGCGTTTGCCTTGAATGCATGTACAATGCTTTGGGTTACAGTTAGCAAAGTTTGCATGCGCATTACCATTCCCTCTCTTTTCTTTTGTCTCCAATCTCATTATTATTTTCTTATATTGTTCAGTTCTATTATCTCTTTGATTTGAGAAAAGATTGTGGGAGTCTAATTTTTGCGTACGGGATAAAATTATGTGGGAAGTTGATGTTGGAGTTGTAAATTTGTCTAGCATCTTTGGTTGATTGAATTCTATTTACTCTTTTAGCAAAATACTTGGTGTAAGCTCTTAACCATTACCATCATAACTGAAAATTTATTGATTTCTTCATAAATTCATAGTCATAACCGTTGCCCGCAACTTACTAGAGAACCATACTCTAGGGGAAATGAAGGTTGAGGGAAAATGCAATGGAGAAAGAGAGACTTAAGAATAGTTCTTAAGAAAGAATAGTTCTTTTTATCTTTATTTTAAATATAGTGAGGCTTATTTTGTTTTGAAAACAGCTGCATGAACTGAGGCATGCACTTCTGAATAGTTCTTAAGAAAGAAATGCAATTTAATAAATTACGATAGTTTTTAAGTTAGCAGTAACTCTGTAGACCTAGAATTTATGGATGTTCATATGGAGTATCTAAATTTCTTCTTTGGTCTGACAAGCTCAAACTTGTGGATCTGTATGCTCATAAATGGATAGAAGCATGTTACTCTTATGTCTAACATTTTTTTTTGGGTCATATTTTCCAGGAAACCAGAATCTCCAAAATCAAGATCAAGACCCAACTTTGATATGAAGGATGTTACTCCAAAGAAGCAAAAACAATGTAATTGTAAACACTCAAAATGTCTAAAGTTGTAAGTGAATTCAATTTTCTTCTCTCTATTTTTGTTTGTATTTTACGTGCCTTTGATGATTCATAAGGGCATGCCATTCATGGGCCTGCACATTCACAATACTAAGATGCAAAATCAACCCAATACACAACGACTGTTGTTGCTGCAAGTAGAGGATTGGATTGAATGATGTTTTTTCCTCATTTGTTTCAACCATCTTTTTCATCTGAAAATTGCTCAATAGTTCTTCTGGGAGAGATATTTTTATTACATTGAAAAGATGTTCTGGCATCACCACCACCACCATCATCATCATCTAATGGAGTGTTAAAGATGTGCTATGTTGGCATCAGAGTGTATATCCATGCTTTAGGCTTAAATTCATCTAAGTAATAGCAGCTCAATCCGTCAACCATATATTCTTTCATTGGAAGAGGAGCATGAAGAATACCACTTATAAATATTTGAATTTTCCATTCTTGGTATTACTTCCTTAGTACAGGTCATAGCATGCTTGCAGCTTTCAGCTGGCATAAGAAGACATTGCTCATATGTTTGTGTATTGAGCAGATACTGTGAATGTTTTGCATCGGGAATATATTGTGATGGGTGCAACTGTGCAAACTGCTATAACAATGTTGAAAATGAAGCTGCTAGACGAGAAGCTGTTGAAGCGACTTTGGAGCGTAATCCAAATGCATTTAGGCCAAAAATTGCAAGCAGCCCTCATGGAACACGTGATAGCAGGGTATGTTACTCAAACTCACTCCACTTAATTTCTGTAATCTGTTTGTTTCATTTAGTGGATTTTGAAGGCAACTTGAAGTATAATGCTAATATTAATTAGAACATATTTTCAATTAATTTTCTTTTAATTGATAGAGTATCAAGTTTCTTATTGTGATCTGTTTATAGCATCAGTTTTTATGACATCTTGATGAAGCGAGTTTCAAGATTATGGTCCTATTTTTGTTGTTTATGTGCGTGTTTGGCAACAACTTTTTAGGGTCCAAATTGCACCAAAAGTCTATTAGCTTGCAGACTCTAGCGTTTGATAACTCATTCTTTCAAAATACATTCTGAGCAAAAAACTTCTTTTTAGCAGAATAAATGCATTCTGAATCTAACGTTTATCCAAACATAAATGTATTCTGGAGAAAATGCATTTTGCCAAAATGCATTCTCCTAACAGTTTTCTAAATGAGCACGGAGTTTCATGTTATTTTAGTTGGGAAATAGTGCTCATACTGTCAATTGCACCATTGATAATAATGAATTTAATCTTTTGATTATGACTAAAAGATGAACTTCTTGGTGCCACAAATTTTTAGAAATGGCAAGTTCTTTTGATAATTAAACTTGATACTTTTTCTGTGCAATGCACAGGAGAGATAAAAACTTCAAAGTTTCTTGAATATTATATTTTTTCCCTAACATTTAGGCCCCATAAAAATATGAGGAGAAATATTGAAGGAATAAAAAACAGAATTTCTCGAAGTCCAATGAAATGTGTGGAGACAATTTGAAAGAATAAAAACGGTTGAACAGAACTTGAGCGGAGCTGCATTGTTGGTGGCTTATAAACAGTACAGATCCTTACATGATTGATACTTTACATTGATGTTGATGATGATATTGGTTTTCTACTTGCCTCCAGCTCCTTCTATATCAGTATGTTGATTTTATTTTCACCAAGTAACAATCTTTTTTAATTAATGCTGTTTTTGACATTCCAAATTTTCTTATTGATGCCACTTATGCATTTAATTATTTATCGAATTTATTTTTGCATTTTACTTTAGAGGACTGATGATTAGAAAGTCAGTATATGCTAAACTTCTGAACCAAGTGTCTGGAGAACAAATTGAGTTTGGAGAGGAAGTTGCTGAGTTTTGCTAATGATGAAATGACAGGAATATTTTCATAATATCAGGCAAAGCATTTCCCATACACTTTGGATTGAAAAAAGCATGTTTCTGAACTAATTTTATTGTATGAAAAAAATTTAAGGTGCTCAACATTTTTCATCTTATACCCTAATCTCTAAACATCACAAACCCTTTTATGAAATAAATATAGGAGGATGCTGGTGAAATTTTAATACTAGGAAAGCACAACAAGGGGTGCCATTGCAAAAAATCTGGATGCCTCAAGAAGTACTGTGAGTGCTTCCAAGCCAACATCCTTTGCTCTGAAAATTGTAAATGCATGGACTGCAAAAATTTTGAAGGAAGTGAAGAGAGACAAGCTTTGTTCCATGGAGATCAGAATAATAACATGGCATTTATCCAGCAGGCAGCAAATGCTGCCATAACTGGAGCAATTGGATCTTCCGGTTATTCATCCCCTCCAGTGTCCAAGAAAAGAAAAGGCCAGGAACTCTTCTTTGGGCCAACGACCAGGGATACATCTGCTGGCAGGCTTGGCCAATTTCAGCAGGTAAATCTCTCTCTTAGCATGAGTTAATGCAGGCTTGATTTTGACTAAGGTAATTGGTTAAGTTAGGAGGCATTGCTACATAAATTTCTTGTTTGGTATATCATTTGCAAGCCCAAAACCTAAGCTATGACCCCAAAAAGCTAGTTGGGTGTAAATATATGTTTGGATTGCCATTGGGCCAAATGACTTTTTCAATCAAATAGTTGGGTGTAATGTATTTTAGGATTTTATCATTAAATAAATATTTTTATTAATTAAATACATCTAATTATATATCATAAATATAATCACTAAATCTTATATATGATTTGTCATATATAATCAATAAATAAGATTTTTCAGTATTTACAAATATTTTGTACAATAGTTTTTATTTTCAATTGATAAATCTTGTTTCATAATGATCTTGTGCAGTTTATAGTGCATGCTCATATCAAATTTATTGTTCAGCAGTGTAATTAATTGTAAAATTTTGGATTAATCAGGCAAACCATATCAAAAGTCCTGCACCCTCGTCATCCTTGTCTCCTGTCCCTGGTGCCCGTGTTGGAACTGCAACATTAGGGCCTTCTAAATTTACATACAGGTAACATTATCTTCATGTGATTGAGATATGCACACGTAATGTAGTTGCTGACCTGAATTTTTGTTGAAGATCCCTTTTAGCAGACATCATACAACCACAGCACTTGAAGGAGCTTTGCTCCGTCCTGGTGCTAGTATCAGGACAAGCTGCAAAGACTCTTACAGGTATATTAATAATCTAAATACTAGCCATGCTAGCTATGTTCAAAGGACCAGTATGTTTTGATGCTTTTTCCCCCTGTATGAATTTGTTGGCATAGATTCAGTAGTATATGTGCCTGAATATAATCTTTTGGAGGCCAATAATTCTGTTTGCCATTCTTTGAACTTGATGTTTCGTTCATGCTAATACGGCATATGAATATACTAAACTGATTTTAGAGTATTAAAAACCTAGTGTTGTAACAATTCTTCTGTGTGCATGCGCCCGCAGAAAAATTGTAACAATTTATACTTTTTCATCTGTTAGACAAAAGTCATCTGCATCAATAAAGATCTGTGCAATATTATCTTTGTAGAGGGTATTTCGCTCTGGAGAACCTGCTTGAAGCATAAATGAACTTGTGTGTATTTTCTTTTTGCTTTTTGTCTTTGCAATGAAATAATTTATTGGGACTTGCGTTGAATACATATAATGTGTATTGTGCTTTTACATTAAATTAATATAACTTTGATTGTTGATTAAATGAGTCAGTGTTGATATGCGAGCAAGTATGTTAACTTGAATACATCTAGCTGTCTTGTTGAGCTGGCTGTTGAACAACTGACTTTCTTCTGTTTTGGATGGGCTATACGTTAGTTGTAAAATATTAAATGGATATAACAGCTCTGTTCCTGTTTATAGGAACTTATAAATTTGAACTGCTTTAATTTTAACTAACTTCCTTAATTTGTATGAATTAATTGAATGGGACTTATAAATAGGAACAGAGGGGTAATTTCTATTTTGCTCTAGTTAGTACATTAAACCACTTTTGTTTATTGATAGATAAATGTTGTTGCATTCCCACAAAATATATAAATAACTCTAATAAGATATCAAGATTACTGAATGGAAATGAATGGTAGCATGCTGTCACAAACTCAAAATGTTAGGGCAAGGCATATTAAGGTTTTATTTTCTATGTTATTTTTAATGAGATTGAATTTGATTTTTATGAAGTTATATATTAGTATATAAAGTTTTAACAGCTCTCATTCCTCAGGGAAAAAGTATATTTCTGTGTCAACAGCCAAAAAAGGCATTTATAGTATGTATGCTTCTTAAGGATTAGGTTATAAATGAGTAATTATCATTCAATGGGTAGGTGTGCTGAAATCATTAGTTTCCTTTACTTGCTTCTGAATTTCTCCCGAATCTTGTTCTCCACAAAGATCATCAGGAAACCTTTTGTTGGGATATTAATATTTTTGTTAGGAAAATAAGTTTCTTTGGTCTGGACATTGTACTTTTTAATTCAATACACGCCTTTTGTCGTTACCTAGAGTGTGGTATGCATGGTCTTTAGTTCTCTTTCTGATTCATAGTTATTGATATTTAAAATGAACAGACCAGAAAATGTTGATGGAAAAGAATGCAGAGGATCAGGTGGAAACTTCTGTAGCTTCTTCAACTCAAGAGCAATTGCCAAGTCAAAAGGAAGTTGATGTTGAGAAAGCTATGGCTGATGACTGTTCAAGTGCAAACCAAACAGATAAAATCAGCCCAGATAGTTCTAGTTCAGATGGGGCTGATGCCCCAAAAAGCAGGCCAATGTCTCCTGGAACCTTAGCCTTGATGTGTGATGAGCAAGATACAATGTTCATGACAGCACCATCCCCTAATGGTTCAATGGATCATGCTTGCAATACGTCTTTGCGTTCTCCTTACGGACAAGGCTCGACAGAGGTTTATGCAGAGCAAGAAAGGATTGTTTTGACAAAGTTTAGAGATTTTCTTAATCGGGTTATCACAATGGGAGAATTAAATGGCAAGTAAACATTCACCCATTCTATAGTATTAATATTACGAATTTAGGGTAAAATTCACTAATCCCTTCTTAACTTCGGGGTTTGAGTTTTTGACAAATAGACCATTGACTTTCACTTGTTGCTATTACCTTCCCTCAACTTTGAAACAAGACTCAATAACCTCTTTTTATGGAGTTTCCATCAAACAGTTCATCTTCGTTACCACCCTCTAATTGATTGTTTGACCATGAATCTATTGAGTAGATCGTATTTAAACAACGAAAATGGTTCTTTCTACGGTTGGAAAAATGAAAATTCTGCATCAATTACCAATAATCAGCTGTTTATAAAATTTTCATGCTTTGACCGGCAGATTTCATCTGGCTTAATCATATGGAATGGTTCTTGATTGATTGGTTGCCTTCAATGGATTGTATTTAAACACCTAGTCAGGGTTCTTGAGGAGTTAATTCGGGTTGGAAAAAGTACTGTTGTAAAGTTTTTTGACAGGCCTGTATTATCTTTCATCATTCTTGCATGATTGTTTTGTGGAAAAATGATTAATTTTATATTTACTGTCAATTTCAGAAACAAAGTGTTCTTCATTAACCAGAAGTGAATTAGAGATTCAGAAGGAGGCAATCAACAATGGCAGTGGAAATGCCGGTGCGGAAACGGTGCATCAGCCGGGAGCCACCAGTAATGGAGTTGTGAATACTGTTGTGCCGCTGCCAGTCATGGCCCCTAGTATGAACATGATTGCTTCAGAGGCTCCTGCTAATCTTGTCCCTGAAAATGGAGAGAGTAAGCCCAAGATTGAAAAGGAAATGTGAAAGAGATTATGACATGAAATAATGTGCGATGATACCATTGAAGAAGTATCCATGAAGGCATGCTATAACCTTTGCCTCATTTTATAGGCGCTGCCATCTTCATTTTCTGGCATGTCATTGGCGAGAGGGTTTCATAAAAGCCCCCCAGAGCATTCATCTAGGATCAATATTTTTTCCCTTTTACAATTTCTCTTGTTCTGCTCTTGTGATTCATACAGATCTAAATTAATTTTTCATTTCCTCAGCATAGCCTGATCAGAATGTAAATTACAAAGTTGTAATTTTATTTATCACAACATTAGTTAGATTCTGCAGCCCGATGACTTTTGTAGCTTAAACATGAGTTATTTTTAGAAAATAATAATTATTTTTAACTCTTTTCCTCTTATAAAGGAAAAATAGTTCGCAGCTTGATATGGAGCAAGGCACAGTGCATAAAACTTTTTTATTTATTTTTAATTTCGTTACAATTTAACTTCATCTTTGTCTTATCTTCATTCTCCATAGTGGTAGCGTTATATCATTGAATCTTATTGTATTCCTTAGGGAGAGCGAGGCTTTTTCTTATTTGTATATTTTTATTTTTATTTTTTCATAAAAAATATTTTTATTATAATAAATGCAGAATGTCAGCTGTGCTTTGAGCCTATCATATAACAATCTATATGGTTGTCATTTTGATGAGATGAATTCGTATGTGAAGAATTGATATTGCATGAGCTAAATGTATAAAAATAGCTTTATCTTACAAAACATTAAATTGATTAATTTAAAAGAAATGTAAAATGTTATAATACTATCTCGTTTGGAAATGCGTTAGAGAAGTATTTTTACGCAAGTCGAAGTAAATATGTGAAAAAAATTATCTCATTTTACGGAAAAACACTGTTGAATGCACGTTTGACTTTTACAAACACTCCGCCAAACATACCTTTGTAAATGAAAAACGTCAGAGGAAGTTCCATATAGATGCCGGGAGATTTTTTTTTCCCAAGGTAACAGGGGAATTTGAAGAACAAACGAAAAGCTGCATTTATACAAGGAGAAAAATTGCGCCTTGAATGTCACTAAACACTTGCTTGTTTTGTTGCTTATTACAAGCTAATCTATATAAAGTCCTTAATTGTTTCATATTCAAATTGATTTCATTTTATTTTTAATCTTATTTTAATAAACTTTTTCCTTTTATCAAGTTAGTATAATTTTACTTGATTTTTAATTGGTTTTTTATAGATAATTTTTTCCCAATTATAAATTGGAAGTGTTTCACCAAAACAAAGCGCATCGACCTGAGGCATTTCGCTTGGTGGAAAGAAGTGAACGGAGAGGCGGCCACAGGTCGTGGTGTTGACAGAAGCCACAGAGCTCAACAATGGCAACTTCAAAGCTCGTGACCAAGTTGTCGTCTCGGTTACATCCTCTTGCTCTTAGACTCGCCAAACCCACTCTCTCATCCCCCCTCAACTCTGCCTCTCTACGACGTGCTTCTCGCATTTCACGGTTCGATCTTGTTTCCTCTCATTCTTCTTTCAACCTGATGATTTGTCTTACTCTCGCTTTTTTTTGGGTTCCCCGAGAAAGATGATAGGATTTTTTTCTCATTTTCTCAACCTTAGAATCATTTCTTCTAAAAACCTGTACACTGGCTTGCTATACATGGATTTCCCTATGAAATCTTTTGCGGGAATTTTTTTTATCTGTTTCCCCCCTTTTGGATAGGTTACCGGTGGAGTTGGGTTGCTTGGGATCAATGATGCCGTTGCATGACGCAGTAGCTTCGGCTCGGTTGGTATCAAGCTTGTCCGTAGAATCTTGGAGCTGGGGATTAGTTCCTCAAGGTACGTTCATTCATTTGATGCAATGTTTTTGGGAGTTGTCGCATGTGATATGAATTTTCGTGGCGAAAAATGATTTAGGAAATCTCTTAGCATTGAAATTCATCTCTCTGTTGATGCATATTTTCTGTTTGCGTTTTGGTCCCAGAGAAATACAGAATACTGTAATAGTATCTCTGGATTTGAATGCTGTTTTCTCCGTCGCAACTTTTTTTTTTTTGGTGCCTTATGTGAGTAACTGAGCTTCATGCTATGGTCTTATATACTCAACTCGACGTGTTTGGCTTACTAAGTGTGCTTCATTGGAGAAAAAAAAAATTAGATCGTGGAGAATGAAGGGGTAATTTGCAGGGATTCAAACACTTTAGAAGTCTAGATACTTTAACATTCCTCCTTTTCATACCTCATCTTTCTATATTTCCATTTTGTGGTCTTAGAGATGGGAAATTCTCTTTTCTTTTGTGGAGATGTACCTTTCAATCGCACCATTTGTACTATTTTGGGGAATGATTGAAAGGTTTGTCTTCTATTGTTGAGTGGTTCCGTTTGTTGTTTTCCTGCAGAATAAGTTTAATCTTGTGGAGCATTTAAAAATATGCAGTAGTATGAGTTTATGAAGTAATCCTCTTTCCCCCTGATTTCCGTTATGGTTTGATTGCGTAGTTTTGTTATTGACATACCATGACTAAAATAACAAAAATTTCTTTCTATATATTTTTGGGTGGTGAATGATGATTTGTAAAGTTTGATCTTTTTGAAGGAATTTCACTTCGGATATGGATCCCTTGAATTTGCCACTATCTCAATGACCCCTCCATTGCATCAACTCCAGCCATTTATAGTTGTTATTACAATTGTCATTGTGCCACATGGCTCATATTGTAGCTAAGAAGGTAGAAAAAACTTATTGACCATTTTATCTTATCATCCTCGGCTAGTTTTTCTGCCTTAAGTAAAGTGAGAGCCATGTGGCACTTTGACGGTCATAAAATAAGCATACATGTTTAGTTTGAAGCAATTGAAGGAGTGACAATTGAGGGGATCCGTAATTCCGTATCCGTTCAACTTTTAGTCTAATGGCATACCTGACTAACTTTATGAGATTTACAGATTTGTTTGAGAAGTTTACATTATAAGGATTCAAGTCTTTTCTCCCATCAAAATCAGGCTGGCGTGCAATAATTAAACTGCAGATTGATTAAGACCTATTGCTTTATACTTGATAATTTTGTCTCTAGATGCATACGTTTCTGGTGCTTTGAATTGCACATTTAAATGGCTGAAGTCAAGAGCTTTACAAATGCTTTTCTTTCTCCAATTTACAGGTATTTCCATGCCTTTATGACAGTACCTATGTGCATCTATTTGGTGCACCGTGGCAGTGCTCCATTCGATGGTATACTAGGGCTCACGTGGGCATGTTTTCCTTTTATTGTTCTCTTAAGGTCTTTTGACATTGTCCTCAACAATTCCTAGCCGTGTTGAAAAAATGCTATGGTTCCTGTCTTCCTGAGGTACTATACTTTTGCCTTCTTCACCTTGATGCTGCTGAAACTGCATATTCCAATTCTTCAAATCATCAATCGTAAGTGGCACAGGAACTGCCCAGGGTGGCACTTTAACAGGGTTCGATCCCTGCCTGCAAGCAATGGCTTGCCAACTCAAAAAAAAAAAGTTCACACAAAGTGACTTTTCAATACCACAAAACAATAAAATTGACATCTTGATAATACTATAAATTGTTTGATAATCATCGTATTCCTTGAGCATTCTGACATTTATCCCATCTCTACCATTAGTTAAAACATAGATAGTTTGGATTTAATATTTTAAAAAACTATTATTATAACAAGTTTTTAAAATATTAAATTCGAACAATCCATTTTGAATCTAAAGATGAATATAAGATTTTGAGAAGAAAAGGAGCTTGAGGAAAATGAGATCAACCCAGCCCGCAAGTGTTTTGTATAACCTTTAGGGTATTTACTGAAATACCAAAAATTCTTGTATAAAAAAAATACTAAAAGTTGTTTGGGCCAAAATCGATTTTAAAATTGTGTGGAACTCGGTCATGGCAAGAACAATGTTAGTTTCTTTGTACTCTCTTGTCACATCACCTAGTTTTATCTGACATTTTTATTTTTTTATAGGAAAACTAAAAATCGTCGAGGGTGAATAATATTTTTTTTTGAGTGAAAGATGAGGGTGAATAATGGATCCGTTTAGAAACATTTAACTCTCACCCAAACATACGTTTAACAGTGTTTTTTCGTAAAACGAGGTAATCTCCTCCGTATATTTACCTCGACTTGCATAAAAGTACTTATTTACCGCTTTTTCAAACAGATCCAATATTATATTCAAGAAACACATCTTTTCTTTTTCGTAAGATAAGTTCTATTATATTTTTTTTTGGTATAAATCATATGACTCTATTATTATTTTTTTTTGGTACATATATGACTCTATTATAGAATAAACAAGATTATAACGAGTCTATAAAAGTTGAGGCCCAAACAACATATGACTCTAACCCTAAGTTACACACCGCTGTCCAAACGGACCAAGAACTCCAGTAAACATGCAACAACTAAACACCATCAGAAGAAAATCGTTATACCAATGGGCGTTTGGTAGAGTTGGTAAGGGCTACTACCAGCATTCTTCAGGGCGAGGGTTCGAATCCTGGGGAGTGACAGCCGCGATAATTAACGCAACCTCAAAGAGGTTGTCCCATCGGTACCTCGCTACCACCGTAAGGTCTCCTCGCGGGGGGGTTCGGATTAGTCTGGAACGGGCAATGAATTCAGGATACCCCAGGATACCGGATGGTTTATACCAAAAGAAAAAGAAGAAAAACGTCATATGCATGTACTTTTTTTAGCGCTTCTTTTTATAACAAGTTAACAACTACCTAAATTAAGTGAAATGAACATATGGTTAAAATTAATTGAAAAATAATAAATATGTAATATACGTAATCTTTTCAACCATATCCTCATTTATAAAGATAATAAGTGTGTGAGAGAATGAGTGGGGAAATAATATAAAAGATATATATATAATTAATTAGGGGTAAAAAAGGTGTTTTAAATTTTTAGACAAAGCCAAATTCTTATTTATATAAAAGGTCAGTCATATGAAAGAGAACTTTGTTTATAAATAAAACCAAGGGGTATAACCTAAGGCTCCAATTGGATGGAAAGAAAAGTTGAGATGAGAGAAAATGGAGAGAAGAGTAAATTGAAGAAAAAAATATTATCACCCATCCTATTTGGATGGAGGAGAGAAAACAGAGAGGAAAGAAAATGGACAAAAAAGTTTAATGACTAAAATATTCTTAAATAAAAATCTTTTAATAAATGATTGAATAAGTAAAGTATCCTTTAAATATATCAAGTGTAATATTAAATTAAATATGATAATTAACAAACTTATATTAACATTAATATCATTAAATAATTTAAAATCAAATTATTTATTAAAGATATGTTTCGTGTTATATATTTAAAAAAATAATTTAAATAAAAATATATCATATTTTTTAAGATTGCAAGGTATTAGTAAGTATTTAAAAAATAAATTAGATATAAAAATATAACTTTAAAGCTTATCATTTAAAAAAAGAAAGTCATTGTCAAAATTTTAGAAAAGTTTATCATTTTAAAAAAAGAAAGACTATTTTCTTGATAATTGACATAGAGGCAACCTAGCCCAAAAAAAAAAAAAAGAATTAAAAACATGACCAAGTCCTCCAATGGATTCCTAAGGCATAATGCTCATCCTAAGGAGGAAGGTGATGAGTTTTCGGCTGTTCAAGTTATTGAATACAACCAAGAGGACCATGAAATTTTGGTGAGTGAAGATGTCAAGAAATATGCTTTAAAGAGAGGGTTTGAGATATATGAGAATATGCGCCATGAGGTCTTAATGAATGAGGCAGCCTTAACATCTGTGGCTAGAATAGCCATGTCAATGGGAGTTGGTGACATGGCTTTTGAGATGGTGAAGCAAATGAAGATGCTGGGAATTAATCCCCGCTTGCGACCTTATGATCCTGCTCTATTCGCCTTTTGCAGTAATGGAGATGTGGATAAAGCATTTTCTGTTGAAAAACAAATGCTGGAAGATGGTGTCATTCCAGAGGAGCCCGAGTTGGAGGCACAAGAGCAAGCATTTTATCCGGCAAGAGTGACAATGTCTACTATGTGTTGCATAAACTAAGAACTACTGTTAGCGAAGTCTCAACTTCTACTGCAGATGTGATTATTAGTTGGTTTAAGAGCAAGAAGGCTTCAAGGGTGGGGAAAAGGAAATGGGATAAAAGATTGATGAAAGAAGTAATAGAAAATAATGTTGGAGGCTGGCATGGGCAGGGTTGGTTGGGTAAGGGACAATGGGAAATTTCCCATACAACTGTTGGTACTGATGGAATGTGTAAATGCTGTGGGGTGCATTTGGCCACTATTGATCTAGATCCTTTTCAAACAGAGAAATTTGCGAAATCGGTTGCATCTATTGCGATAATGAGAGATAGAAAATCAAACTTTCTGAAATTCCAAGTAAGAAACACTAATAATGCAAATAAGTAATAGTTTTATCATTAATTGATGAAGTGGAAAAAATTTACGTCAAATGCAGAAATGGCTTGACAATTATGGACCTTTTGAAGCAGTGGTAGATGCTGCAAATGTGGGCCTTTTCAGCCAAAGGAGATTCATGCCATCCAAGGCAAGTTAGTGAATGTAGGAAAAACTTCGTTGGCTTTGCTTTCTGGATTCTTGTTTTCAGCACGGTTGTGTTTATCAATTATGTTCTTCTCATATAAAACCTCTAGATAAATGCTGTTGTGAATGGAATACGTCGGAAGCTCCCTTCAAAGAGGTATCCGCTTATTATTTTACATAATAAGCGTATTACAGGGATCAAGATGGATGAACCATTCAACAGGGAATTAATTGGGAAGTGGGAAAATGCTGATGAACTCTATGCCACACCTACCGGATCAAATGATGACTGGTAAGAGACAAAATTCAACAATTTTTATTCTACCTTCCTGTTATCTGTTTAGTTGTACTGATTATAGCTTACAAGTGCTTCACATGCTGACCTGTCTTTCACGTACTGGTTAAATGCAGCTATAAAATTCAGGTGCTTAAATGTGACCAATGATGAAATGAGAGATCATTTATTTCAACTTTTGGGAAATGACATCTTCCCCAAGTGGAAAGAAAGACATCAAGTGCGTTAAGCTATTAAGGAAGAAAATATTCTTCTTTTTTCTTTTTTAATCAAGAACAAGTACAAATATGACCATTCTAACATTGATCTATCTCTTTTCCTAATACAAGGTACATTTTAGTTTCTCTGATACTGATCCAGAGTTTCACATGCCCCCTCCTTGTTCTGTTGTAATACAGGTCAGTGACACATATATTACCGGAAATCTTTCGTGCTTTTTCTAAAATAGAAACCATTGAACACAAAAAATAATTGATTTTTCTGCCAGCCTCTGTTGGTTTGAATTTGATAGAGAGATATAAAGCAGAGGAAAAGAAAAAATAAAGCCAAGGAATGTAAGAAAATAAACAATTGAAATATGGCATTGCAATAGTTGTAGCAGGAATCAGAGGAAGGCCATTGGCATATTCCAGTTAAATCTGAGGATGATTTTAAACCAGAGATAAGATGGCTGTGCATCACCCATGGTAAATTAAATAAGGCTTCACAAAATATTTCAACAAGTTCTGAAGGTAATTGCTTACACAGCACACTATCACTGAAGACAATATATCTAGTTCATTTACATGGTTCTTCTTCCAAATAGATGGTGTCTTCATAAGTGTTTTTGTTGTAATGACATATAAATTGTTGATTTCAGCTTACTTTTATAATTTCTTTTTTTTAAGTCTCTATTATTTTGGGGCCTAGACCAACAAATTGTCCATATTATGTTTGGATTCAAGCTTGTTACCATGCATGATGCATCTGACTTCACATCTCCCCTCAATCTCTGTGCTAACCTCTTGGGATGGATCATTGGACATTGTTTCAAAAGTTAATGTGTCTGCAAATGTTAGAGAAACAATATCTTGAGGTGGAGTGAAAATATTAACCAACTGAAGTGGCTCTTCCTTTTAATCTTGAGATATTTTAGTTCTCTGTGTTTTACATATGATCATATTTGATGTATTTTATGACTTTTTTTTTAATTTTCTTTTGTTACCTCTTGGGCTTCTTTTGAAGAGCCCCAGTAGCATATGGTGAAAAGGATTTGAGGTTTTGAAATTTCGTACCAATTATTATCAATTTTCTCCCCTATTTTTCCGTCTGTTTCTTCCATTTTCTTAACTTGTTCAACCCACTTCATTTCTTTCTGTTATATTGAAAATAAAACTGAGTTTTCTTCTTCACCCATTGACATACATGTATTGATATGGATTCTCAACCTGTGAAGATGGAGAATGCTTAGGATCTGCTCCTGAAGCTGCATCTACTGGGGAGTTACAACAGGGAGATCATGAAAACCACAAGGGAATAAAGGAGGAACATGAAAAATTGTACACAAGTCTGAGCAATGTATTTTCTGCAACAGGGTCATTGAAGTCAGATCACAGGACGCTATTAACTGAAATTGAAGCTGCAGAGTTTCATGGTGGCTGTACCGTTGATTTTCAGATATGAACTTCATTATTTATGTCCAGTGCCATGAATCATACCCTATAAATTTTAACTCCTAGTACAAAGTAAAGCTCCAGCGTAAGTTATATCTATGGCGCAAGAATTAGTATAATACTATTAATGAAGTGGATAAAATAATCCTAGCACAACTTTTTGGAATAATCTCACAAGGATTAGAAAGAAGTGAAACGAAAGAATGTAATCACATGTGTTGGGATCATATCTCAGTTTTATATTTATTATTTATTTTACTCCTATTTCTCTTCAAGTCCACTATGTGCATTTTTTTTTAACATGGAGACAGGAGACTTCAAATCCAAGGGATGGATCATGTTCTTTCTGGGTCAGGGATGGATTGGCTTTAACTTGAGCCCAAAAAAATTCAAAAAATTATAAATTCATTAGTGGTAAGCTTTTCATAAAAATGTATAAAGACTATTAAAATTATTAATTATATATTAACTCGATGAATTGAATTCTTGTTCCTTCATAATAGTTGTGGAGATCAAGTTTTAGCATATATGCATTTTGTATGAAGCTCAAAAAATTCAAAGACATGAAGTTGAGGATCTTTTGCATGGCTTGCTTCACATCTTCTTTGAACTGGATCTTAATTTTTTTCTTCACCAAAATGGTTGACCTATCTTGTCCATATTGTACGTCATATATATATATGTAAGCGATAATCACCTTAGGCTTTTGAGTGCTTATTAAGATTAGCATTTCTAAGTGCTCAACATGTACGTTATGTTTATTATTTACACTCAAAGATATTTAGGTTATTTTATATTGTGTAAATAATATAATACATATAATTTAGACAAATAAAATATTATCTTCGTTGACATCTTGTTGCATAAAACTGAGAAAACATATATTTTTATTTAAGAACGTGTATATATGTTTCTTAAAGAGCTGCGGGAAATTTAAGCAAAGTGAGAGTAATAATCAACGAAATCAAGGGACCGACACTGTGCTTCGATTTTTGCATGTGAAGAAGCACCCTTTCAGGAGAAGAGAACATATCTGCACACACACACACACATATAATCTGTTGGTTTTTATAAAATCTTAAAATTATCCTTACTCAAAATTATTAGTTAAAAATATTAAGTACAAAATAATAATAATTTAATCAAAAACATATGTTATATTAAGAGAGTAATATATAATATTTTTTTTTTCAACGAAGGTGCACATGTACAGTTTAATTCTCGACACATGAGCCCTTCAGAGTCCAGGCCATTGTCTTCCCCACATCCCGTTCAAAAAACATTTCACAAGAACTCTTTTTAAACAGTGCAAAGTAAGTTAAAATAAAACCATTTAGAAATCTATAAAAATCATATTAAAATTCGTAAATTCTTTTTGAATTTCGTAAATTTTTTTTGGAATCCGTACACTCGTTTCTCCCAACAGATTCCCAAACACACCCTATTGAAGAGTGAAGTTATTTGCCGGGAAATTAACTTTTTGATCATAAACTCTGATTCAGTTAAACTTAATCTGAACATTGATTCGATGTAACTCAATCTCAATAGTTTTAATGCAGTTGTAACTCAATTTATGAACTTTGACTCAATGCAACTTAATCCACATAGTTTTAACCATTTTATAATTCAGTCTTCGATATTTTATTATAAATGATTTATTTTATAAAACAAAGGGATTAAATTATAAATTATAAAATAGTTAAAACCATAGAAGTGAATTGGAGTGAATCATAATTCAGAGATTAAGTTGACACTATGGAATGGGTTCCACTGGATCAAAATTTAAGGATGGAATCATAAGTTAAATTTGATGAATAGAAACATTAATTTCCCATTTTTGTTTCATGAGACCATACTTCAGAATTTGCCGCAGGACCTTGTTTTTATTACAAGATTCCCAGACGATTATCTCACTGAGGAGTCCCCAAATGACCATTATTTATCTGATTTCCATCTTTTTTCTTAAGAAACAAATGAAGACTCATAAAACAGAAGAACAGAATATCACGGGACGACTGAAACACTTTTATCTGTCATTTTCGTCCATTTATTAGTGCCTGCTAATGCAGAATCCCAGATTGTTC
>JANTPZ010091550.1:0-12202 GCA_025593235.1 Vachellia pachyceras
GGAAAGAGAAAGAAGGAAAAAAGTAGGAAAGAAAAAAGAGAAAGAAGGAAAAAAGTAGGAAAGAGGAAAAAGTAGGAAAAAGAAAACATATACCCCTTTTGGTAGCATGGAAATGAGAGGTTGGAACTGGAATTGAGGTGAGAAGTCAAAAATAGGGTTGTTTGGTATGTAAGAAGTGGAAGCCAATTCCATTAAAAATGATGGAACCCCGTTCCAACCCTCCCCCCATAGAACTGATCCCAATTCCATGGAACCCAATCTTTCAGACCATTGTACCCTCAGTGATGAATCTCTCGGCGATTGTTCCAGCCCTCCCCCTGGGTGATGAACCTCTTCTTCTCCAGTGATGAAGGCGGTGGTGAAGGTGACGGAGGACGGCGAACGACGATAATGATTGTCGATCTAGTGAAGGCGACGAAGGCCCCCAACACTGCTGTCTCAGCGCTCTCTCCTTTCCTCTCCCTGGCAATGAACGCGACCCCACCCCCGGCAACGAGCGCGACCCTGGCGACAAGCGCGACCCCCATCCTCGGTGACGAACGAGATCTCTAGCGACAAACTGGTGGTTGGAATTGCTGGGCAGAGGGGAAGAATCTTTTTGGGAAGAAGAGAAAAAAAAATTGTTGTGGAGGGTATATTAGTCTTTTCACATTATAAATATAAATATTAAATTAAAATAATACCCCACTTCTTCCAGCATACCAAACATACTTTTAATCTCAATTCCACTTCCAGTTCCACTTTCAATTCCATCAAAATCAGTTCTGTGTACCAAACGAGGCACTAGGTTTTAAAACCTAGGTTTCAAACCAGGTTTTGTAATCAAAATAGATTTTTAGAAAAATTTTTATACTTGGACAAAACTTAGGTTTTGAAAGGGAATTGTATTTGGAAAGTTATTAGTTTTTACGGAGTTCGAAGCAAAAATGTAATTAAAAAAGAGGAAAGAGAAAATTTATTATGAGATAGTGTGTGATTTGATAAGAAAATAAATTTTTCAAAACTTAAGTTTAAAACCTAGGTTTTGTTACAAAACTCATATTTTTTTAAAAAAAATGTGAGTACTTGGACAAAACCTATGTTGTACGCCAAAACCTAGGTTTGAGACCATGGTCCCAAATGAGCCTATAGTATGAGAGTTATTCAATTCACCCTACAACCTTTGTTTTTGTATATTTTTCAACCTCTTCATTTTTCATTATATATTTATTGCTTTGGTTGTTTGGCTTGGTATTTGTCACTACAAGAAAAATGCCATTTAGCGACGGAAAATCTGTTGCTAACTGGCTATTTTTCGTCGCTAAAACAATGGTCGCTAATATTTTTCATCGCTAAATGGAAATCTTTAAATGATTTTATGGACCGTCGTTAAATGATATTTTTCTGGAAATGCTTGTTTGTGATCTTGCAGACTGTGATTCTTTTGTATCTTATTTTGATTATAGTAGGAGAGCTGATTTTTATTGGTCATAACGATCGGTGGTACTTATGTTGAAGGCTTTGTTTTTTTTTTAAATTATGTGAATGATTTTTATATTTCTAGTGATATATTATAACCAGGAACATGATGTTTTGACTTATTTAACCGTATCTGTAATTGAAACACTCAGTGAATATCTTCAAAATAAATATTTGACGGATTAAAAATTGGCTGAAGTGTTTATCTTAATATTAAATGCGAAATGTATGGCAAACATAATTATAAGAAATAAAAGAAAATAATATCTGCAGATTAATATATAGAATTTAGAACTCATCATCGTCTCGAAGAGCATGGGTCGAATCAATCATGTTGAGATTGAATCATGAACCAAAGCTTTTCCTTTAGAGACCAACAACGATAAGATATCAACCATACAATAGTAATAGCTTCTTTCTCAGCACCAATATCATGTTTGATATATTGTCCTACATTAAATGCAAATATTTTTGCGAAAAATTTAAATATTGATTTATTATATGTAATGAGATTAATTAATTGGATAAAAATGTCTCTCAAAGATATCAGATGACGTTGCCATTTTATTAATCTTAATTAATCACACTTCTTCAAAGTAATATATTGTGTAAAGTTATACTTTTATTCATTTTCCCCCTAAGCACATTTATTCTTCTACTGGAAACTATTTTACTTAAAACATTGTAAGACATTAAACGTGAGAAAATCTTCTTGTGAGAATTCAAAATTTAGTTCACATGAAGGATTATGTTCTTCTTTTAGATTAGTCCCATCGGTTATCCATAATTCATTATTACACTTTTCTATTTTTTTACTGGAAGTAATTATGTTCAAAGAACTCATTGAATTGGGGGGAATCCGAACCTTGATGGGTTACATTGCAAGGGATTAACACATTCCACTGTATCCAACCACTGTGGGTTCTTTTTTCTCTAAGCACATATATTCTTCTAATGGACTTACTTAAATCACTTTAAGATATTAAATGTGAGAAAAATATGTATTTTTACTAGGCTACAATAGTTAATTGATTATCTTAAGGTCTTTCAAAATAAGGTTTTAATGGTATTTTACTTTAATTATTATGTCACGTGGCCTTTTAGTGTAAATTAAATTCTCCAACAATATATAACAAAGTTTTCAGCTTCAATAAATTTTTATGTGATGCATATATGATGATTGTAATGTATAATGGTTAACATCCTTAAATTAAGACTTAATTGAGAGAGCTACAAGGACTTGTTATGAGTTTAAAAATATGCATAAAAGCTAAAACTGGTTATAAGTACAGGAACTAGTATTAAACTCAAGGGTCAAATTTAAATTATAATGGTCAAATTAAAAACCTCCCTTTTCAAAATATATGGACAAGAAACCAATATTATTGTAACCCTTAAGATTTTTATGTAGAATATTATAATTTATTTTAATTATAATAACCCGGATTCATGTGGCAAATGGTTGTTAGCACTGAGCAGAGAGGAGACTTGTGTCAAAAGGCAATATATATATATTTCTAAAGATGTGATAATTGTTAAAAAAACTGTAAAGTGACAGATTAAGATTGTAACATAACCAATATAGTCTAAATTCTGGCATTCATGTCCTGGTGGCCATATGGCCAAGTAGAAAAAGTGACAGATTAAGATTGTATTATTTGTATCATTGACTTTGAGTTGAATGGTATATTCAGTTCATATTTTCTCAAAAAGAGAAAGCTACAAGTTAAATGACATTTCCTGAAATAAATAAGACGCTAACTATGACGAGGGTGCCAAGAAATTAAGGGACCTTTTCTTTTCTTTTTTTTAATCATATGTATTATAATATTTCTAAAACTATTATTTGAAATTTTCTATTCTTTAACGTATTATCACGTTAACAAATCATGTGATCCATGCATGTGATACTTTGAGTGGTGTCCAAGAGAGATATTTATTTTTTGCACTAATTTAAGGTCATTTCTTTACTTTTATGTTTGGTCGATATTTAAATTCTTTTCTGTTGATGTGATTCATATAATAATTAGTTTTTATTAACGAGGCTTGAGTCTAACGAGAAGGATCAATTTTTAATAATATGGTAAATCAAGTTTAAATTAAATTCTTACTGGAATATGTGCCTATATTTAATGCCCGACAATATCTTGAATAAGATTGCTAACAAAATGTGGATACCTATACTTTAACCAAAAAAAATACAACTAGTTTTTCTCAATAATAATTTTGTGTCAATACATGCCAGTTTTCTGTAATAGTGATTTCATTTTTAGGATATAAATTATATCCCTAAATTGGAAAATAACAAGCTTCATAACAATTAAAAGCAACTTCATGCTTAACAAATTAAACCAACTCAAACATAGCTTAATAGCAAAAAAAAAAGACTTTTAGCGATGACTTTAAGAGGCAACTTTTGTGCCGCCGCCAAAGGGGTCTTTGGCAGTAACCTTTTTTGTCACCGCTGAAGGCATACTTTCAGCGTGACTTTTTTTGGTCGCCGCTGAAAGCAAAAAATTTAATATTTTTATTAAAAAATGTTCTTAAAAAATAAAATTATGAAATTAATAATTACATAAGTGTATAAAAATGTTATTCAATCAATAATATACTATATATAAAATAATAAACACATGCATTAAAATTATTATCCAATTTAGTTCTAGTTTTATATAATATTCTGTATTAATATCTATATATGTATAAATATATATAGCTAAATGTGTATATATATAACTCTGTAATATATTATGTAGTAAAATATTATCTATATTTAAATATATACGTCTAAAATATGCAAAGTCATTGCAGTTTAATTGGCAATGGCTCACTCGTGACGACTAAGGTGTTGGAGATTTGATTCTTAGAGAAGGCAAACTTTCATATTTACCAGCTGGTAACACGTGGCATTCACTAGTAAAAAAGTATCATATACTTGCGAATTTTTCTTGTGGAAAAATTCCTGTGGATTTGAAATCTGTAGATAATTACCTGCGGAAAAAAATCCGTATGTAAATTTTCCTACGGATTAAATCCGCAGGTATTTTTCCAGCGGAATTAAAAATCCGCAAGAAAAATTAATTTTAACATCATTATGGATGTTTGCAGATGGTATCAAAACATCATTTAATTCGCAGGATGCACTTTTAACATCATTAGGGATAGTTTACAGGGTTCAAGTTGGTCTACAATCACCAGAAGGCATCAAAACACTACATTGTTTGCAGATGTAAGTTTTTGCCTTTTTAACTGCATCTTAATATTTTAGTTTTTGCCCCTTAATTGAATGAGTTAGTACTTAATTTGACCCTGATTCTGACAACTTAGTTGTCAAATAAACATTAGTACATATTATTGTTGCTTGTTTAGCTTATTCGGATTTGTAGACATATGATGCTTTGTTATTATCTATCTTTGTAGGTTAAAAAGATATTGACGTATCCAGAGATGGGCTGTAGCGGCATCCTTTCTTGAATTAGAGGCTGCAGCTAGAGCTTGTATGCTCCTTCCCATTGCATCTTCCAATTATTGTGCCTAAGACTTGTAGTGTTTGCCTAGTTTATACCAACTTTAGTGAACGGGCAGTATATTTGAACCTCAAGAATCATAAACTATCTGATTATATTGATTTATTGTATCTAGTTAATCATTAAAATATTTGATTATTGTAAATTATCATATATTTATGATGGGATTATACTAATTCGACTATTGTAAACTAACAAATATTCATATCTTTACAAAAACAAAATCATGGCCTTCTACCATCAGAATCTGCAGAAAATTTACCTGCAAAATGTTAATAAAATCAAATATTTTTTAAAAAAATTGTCTAAATTTTTCTGCGGATTTTACTGCAGATTTTACCTGAGGAAAAATCCACAGGAAATAAATTTCTACGAACCTTATACCTGCTGATTAAAATCCGCAAGAAAAAACATTTTTTTGTAGTGAGTGTGAGGTGACGACATGGTGTGCAGGGAATGCTGGTTATGTGATAGTTGTTGGTGGCGTGGCATTCGGCGGTGATGATGTGACATTCACCAGAGTAATTATTGTTTTTTAATAATTGTGAAAGTATTAACGACGATATTATGACTTTGTCGAATGTTACTTTCATCGGCCACTTTTGTTGCCGTCTAAGGGCACCTTCAACGTTGACCTTTTTGTAGCTGTCAAAGGGCACCTTCAGCGACAATCTTTTTGTCAGCGCCGAAGGCCACCTTCAACCGTGACTTGTTTTTTGTCACCGTCAATACTTTCAACGATAATTACTTCAACGATACTCTTTATCATCAACTCTTCCCCATTTGAGTTTGCATAAAATGGTAAATGAATGGTAAAATTATAGTTGGAAAAAAGAGAAATGGTAAAATTATATTATATTCATATGAAAAATATAATTATATAGTCTATATATAAATAGAACAGAAGCAACAGTAATCTTATTAATAAACATGCTGTAATGTAATTGAAAGGAAAGGAATAGAAGCCCAAAATAGGATACTAATGGCCGCTTCCCAATGGCCGGAAAGCCTGTTTAGCCAACCCGACAACCCATTATGTTTGTGTCAGTCAGTCCAATCTACCACTCAGTTTGCATTTGCAGTTTTACTATTGTTGTTTGTAGATGTTCGCCATCTAGCTTACCGTAAGCGTACGGATCGCAAGTAGTGTAAAAATATTGTTCCTATGAGAACTAACACATAAGCGAGATAATCAATGCAATTATGTAATTAATTAGGTTGAGTGAATCAATTGAGTAATTTATGTCCTAAAGTTTTACCAAATTCAATAAAAACTAACAATAAAATGATAAAGACAAAATTGACTTTTAATTCAAAGATGAAACATGCCTATGATTATTTTTCACCATTGCAATTCATTAGATTTAGATGCATACAACTCTATTAGTGATTAAATGACATTATATGTTTGTCTAAGGTTCAAAAAGCAATTGATTAAGCTTTCTCAAGTCATAACCAAATTAATATTCTCCTTTCACATGCACAATCTCTTGCTATAGATAAAGGAAAATAATCATTACGTAACAACCTTAATACGACAACGCTATGTTAGTAACTATATCTCTATATTACCAACAAACCATCTATTTGATTACTAAGCTTCAAGTCTAGCATAATTTTATCTAAGTTCTACAATTAATTTAACTCTCTCAAGCTTAATTTAATTGGACAAATCAATCTAAGTGATGACCAATCAATTAGAAGCATTAGGCATAAGATAAAATTAACATATAATTGTCACGAATCACCAAAGAGAGTATTATACAATCTCAATCCATGCAATGATTCAAAATAATCCAAGTGCAAATCAATTTAGCCACTCAACATGTTAAACACAAGAGTAATAAATTCAAGAAGTAAAGCCATGGAAGGGAAAAGACGAGAGAAAATGCAAGAGATAGAGATGATTAATTCCAATGAATCACGGTCTGCTGCCTCACGTTGCTCTCGGGTGAACCAGCTGCACCAGCGACGCCTCCTCTCACAGCCGACGGAATCTCCTCAGCCAACGCCTCTCGACGCTCTCAACACCAGTCAACGTTCTCTGTTCAGCCTCTCACGCAGATGACACGCACACACAGACGAACAAAACCAGCGCAGCACACTTTCACAAGTTCAGCCGACGCCTTTGCTCCATCGCTCTCTCTCGTTGTCGTGATCCACAGTTCCCACCAGCAGCGACGCTCTCTCAGCACAGCAGACAAAGCAGAACCAGCTCTCGCTTCCTCTGATCCGCTCCCAGCTTCAGTGCCGCCGAAAAACTGTTGCTTCTTCTTTCTGCCGCGTCTCGGGTCTTCTCCGTCTTTTTCTAGGATTAGGCCTCACGTGTTGTGTTCCAGCCGCTCCTCTTTTGTCCAGAAACGGTGCCGTTTTTCTCCAGCTCCTTCAACTCCACAAATGCCAAATGTTCAGCTTCATCACTACCCCAAAAATGACGCCGTGCATGCTCTTTTCCCTCAGCTGATTACATAATAATAATAATAATAATAATAATAATAATAATAATAATAATATAGATAATGTAAGCATAGTAATACTAAATAATAAAACAGTAAAATTCAAAATCTTTTTGTTCTTTTCTTTAATTTTAAATATTTCTAAAATTAATATAAAAGCAATAAAGTCCCCCACACAATGTGATAACTACATATCTTATCAAAATATCTCCTAAACCTTTTAGTTTTACATTAATAACTCACAAATATATTTAAATATATCTTAAATTATATTAAAAATGGGAGTTATCAGTAGATAGGCTAAAGCCTAGTTTGGTTTAGTCCTTAACTTTTTTGTAAAGATATTTGAAAAGTGATGCCTACAAACTTACTATAAAATAAATCAAAAAATTTCAAAATTAGTGGGTGAAAAATATGGGCCCATGGGCTCTAAATAATAAATACGGCCCTCGATTTAATCAGGTTAAAATTGATCGGCCTAACAGGTTCAACCTGTTTTCTTGGCTTTATCTTTAAATTTAAAATGTATAATTTTAATCTTTTAGTCTTAACGTTGTAAATTTCATTTAAAGAAAAATGTTGACTCTGAAATTAAATGTTAGTAAAACATGGCCAAATTTTAAAATATAAATATAAATATGAAGAACCAAAATTATATTTAATCATGTTTTGTCATCATTTAATTACAGATTCACCATTCAAATTTCTTGAGTCAACATTGTCCGTTAAATGAAATTCATAAAGTTAAAATTAAATTACTAAAAGTAGACTTAAAACCTAAATGATGAAACTAAAATTTAAAGAATGAAACATATATGTATATGCACGCGCACATGCGCCAACATACACACTTTAGCCTTGTAGATATTACATCAAAACTTCCTTTTATTTTATTTTTTCCTTTTGCCTTCTATTGTTATGAAAAAGAGAAACATTAGGAGTTTGTTTGGATGTGATTTTGAAAATAGCTTTTACAGATTCCGAGGTAAAACTTAGGTTTTAGAGAATAGATTTTGGAAAATAGTTTTTACAGATTTTGAGGCAAAACCTACATTTTGAAAAATGATTTATGTTTGTGAAGTTATTAGCTTTTACGGATTCCGAGGTAAAAAATTGGGTAGGAAAGAGGAAAGATAAAGAAAGAAAAAGTAGGAAAGAGAAAAACTAGGTTTCAAACTGAGGTTTTGTAACTAAAATAGCTTTTGAAAAAAAAAATTTGCTTGGACAAAACCTTGGTTTTGAAATCAAAACTAGGTTCTAGAATTGGTTTCCAAACAAACCCTAAGTTTTTCTTTAAAGTTTGAACCTCTACTTTTTCTCAAGATTATCATTTTGGGGAATGAACAAATTTGTTTTTGTCCAAATTTAGACTTTTCCCGTTTTCTTTTTATTTACATTAATGCTTTTTCTTTTTGCTTGACAAAATTCTTTCACAGCTAAAACGCTACCACTTTCTGCCTAACAAATTTGCATGTAATCCAACGAGTTTACAATTAGCTAGGATAGGATTTAACTTAGCATTTAAAACAAAGTGATTATTTGATCAATTTTGTAATTCGGATAATAACTATTCAATGCTAATCAACACCAAAACCATTGACCATTACTCTCAAGATTGGTTTGGATGGAGATAAAAATAGGAAGGAGATCAGAATATTAGAAAGAAATGTTTCTAAATTTAGTTAAAAAAATTGTTGCATTGTTTTTAGAAAAAATGAAGAAAATAAGGATGAGTAAATATTAGGAGGAAAAAACTTTCAAAAGCAACAATTTATATTTTTTTGGAAAGTTTCCACTTTACTGGACTAGTGAACTCCCTATCTTCTAGCAATAATCGGTGTAAAAACCTTGCTGTAACAACTTCCCCACCTAATGTTGAGGAAGAGAAATAGTATGAGAAAAAACTTCAAAAATTACTAAAAATTGTTTTTTAGAAGGTTTTTCTCTTAGTGTTTTCTTCCTATTTGTCTTCCCAACCAAACCAAGTGTTGAGTGGAAGGGAAAGAGCATTGTATTACTAAATAAATCCTGTATATTGAATAATGAGGATGAATTACTTTTGATATGATGATCATAACCCTTGCATATATATATATATAGACTTCCTAGTGAGCTACAACATAAACTATTTGTTACAGATATAATAGCCCTACTGTGTCTAATATCTAAATCCTATTTTTTTACACCAACAGCTCAACTTCATTTAGATAGAGAGGAAAATAAGGATAAGGATATTAGGAGCGAAAACTTTTGCAACGTGTTTGCTGAGATCATTCACCAAGGTTGCCACATCATTGTCGTCTCCAAGTTCATGAACAATCACTGCCTTATCAACCAGCAACTCGACATCGTCTTTGGTGTGAATGAGAGAGTCCATGAAGGAGATGTAGTTGCAGATATAAGGTTCATTCGGGTAATGAAACAGCTCGAAGGTAATAAGATTCCTCAGAACACATTCTGTTGTGCGGTCTACTCTTAACTCTGGGATTTGCAAATGAGCTTTGAAGCATGAGGAATGTGGGAAACAACTAAAGCACAAGAAACAGCTCAAGATTGGAACTTTCACGAACCGTATGTCAAGTAGGGGCCTTCTTAGGACTTTCTCAAAGCTCACTCCTGAATCACGCAACTTTGATGCATTCATTAAGGGCATCCGTATCCCTTTTATGGAATTACGCCTGGTCAAGTCAAAATATATTAGTCTATGAGCATCATGGTATAGTGCACGCGCGCGTTTGTTAAGCTTGTTAGTTCGATTCAGCCATGAAATTTCCGTCAATAAATGTTCCAAATGGCTAATCAAGTGTAGTGATTAATTATGATGAGGCATCCTCTTAACTTATAGTAATTCAACACCTTTTATATATAAAAATGTTAAAGAATATATATTATAAAAGAACCAGCTCAAGATTCGAATTTTCTTAAAATCTATGTCAAGCGCCTATTTTTGACTTTCTAAAAGCTCACTCTTGATTCCTTGCTATCGTTGTCCACGGCCCTCTACGATCCTTGCAAATGTAGAAAGACCTGGTCAAATCAAATCCTTACAAAACGTTAGCCTCTAAGAATCATAGTATATCGTGTGCGCGCGCGCATGTGTGTTAAACTTGTTATTTAGATTCCGCCATTAAGTTTTTATCATGGCTGATCCAGTATTACAGTTTAATTATGATAATACCATCAGCAGAACTCATAGGAATGCAAAACTTTTTATATTATAGCGACCTAGATTTAGTTACATATATTAAACAATTGGAGAAACTAAATACTAAATGATGTTATAAATTTAATTATGAATATTGTAATATCCGTATATTCCTGTGAGTGGAAATAGAGGGTAAGCCGGTAAATTATGTGATGATTTAATGCCATGAATGTGGAAATATAGAAAGAAAAATGCCTCTAGACAAGAAAGATCATGATTAACTAAGTCCCTAGTCTTAAGGATTTTAAGTAAGAATGACCCAGGACAAAATGGTCATTTGGCTTAAATGACAAGGGTAAAATGGTCATTTGATTAAAAGGGCTTAGGGCATAAAATGTCATCAAATAATAAGGACATTTTGGTAATTTGGTCAAAAGTCAACCAAAAAGTCAAAGTTGGTCAAAAATGTCAAAAGTCAACCAAGGTTAAAGTTGGAATTAAGAAAAGGTAGAAAATATGATGGCATTTTAGTAATTAAGAAAGAAGTAAGAAGGTACTGGCATTTTCATAAATAAGTGGAAGTAATACAAGGTAATGGCATTTTCGTAATTAAAGAGTTTTGAAGTTAAGGACGACTGAGAACTAATTATTTGAGGTAGCAGGAGTTCTCAAATGCCGGAGACCCGAACTGAGAAAAGTTTAGTTGGGTCATAAAGTATTTAATAAAATTATTACCTGGTATCCGGTACAGGCAGTTTCAAAGTACGGAGAACAACAGTGCCTGAAAGCTCCGAAAAAGGATTTTCTTAGAAAATTAATTACGGAAAATCCGGGAAGAATTTTGAGGAACAGAAAAGGGCTGGAGTATCAGGGAAAAATATAGAAATTTTCTATGCCCTTAAGTCAAATTGGCGGCCGGAAGCACATTTTACGGTGTTGCACGCAAATCGAGGAACCCTGACGAGTTACGAGGGAAACCCGGAGATGCTTTGGGACTAAGGCATGACACCAACTAGGTAAGGAGGCCTAGGAAATGGCACCACATGAGAGAGAAAGTCTAAGGAAAAATAAAAAGATAGTTACTCAAGTAAATGTTACTTTACGGAAATGCATGCCACCGGATAAGTAACTGGACGAGCAGAGGCCAAGTTAAGAGTAATCATGACAACCTTTTCACTCACCACATGAGCTTGACAAGTGGCACAACTCCTTCCATTAAGATCAAAACTCTGTGAGCAAGTTTTAATCTCAACCCTTCATCATTTCAAGAGCACTTTTAATACATTATTCCTCCATTTTCCCTTCCCAAAACCGTCACTCCTCCCTCTCTCTTTGGTCTGAAATTCTCCTCTCCCTCCCAAGCTCCCAAGACTCCATTTTTACTCTCACAAGGAAGAAGAAAGAGCACACACACAAGGTAAAGTCCTAAACAACCTCCTTTCTTGTAACTTGCAACCTCTTTCACCTTTCTAATGGTTTGATTTCTTGAAGGAGTCTCTCTTTTTGAAGATGAGAGGCAAGGATTTCAAAAGGTGAAAATGGAAAATGAGAGGTTTTTAAAGAAACAAAAGGTTGCAAACTCTTCTTCAAAGTAGTAAAGAGTGTTTGATGGTTGT
>JANTPZ010091551.1:0-23199 GCA_025593235.1 Vachellia pachyceras
TCCGAATTGTATTGTGAACAGAACAGTATGCTCCAGTTCTGCCAATACTGAGAATCACATATGATTAGTCCCTAGAATCTAGGTATTCATCAATCTTTTCTAATTTCTTTCAAATGCAAGCATTTCACAATTGATAGATAAAAGAAGTTAAGAGGAAAGGAGAATCTCCAATACTCAGAAAATAATATTAATTCATTATTCATCCATGTCCATACTTCAAAAAGCCTAGGATATTTATAGAGAAAAAGATACAACTGACTCTAACTAATCTAGTGGACAACCCATGATCCCCTTATTTCTCTCTAACTGACTCAATAATATTCCATAACTGACCCACTACCTCATAATTAAAATTAAATAATTAAAATAAACTAATAAATCATTAAAACCGTTCCATGCTCCTCAGTACTTTATCATTACTCCCTCCCTTGAAAACCACCTTGTCCTCAAGGTGGTGTTTCTTCCACAAGTTCAATAGAAGCTGGAACAGACGAAGTGGACTGGATGGACACACGAGGCAACGAACAGGGGATGAGCACGGGCACCGAGAACGCGAACCCAGGGCTTCAACGGGATGGAGCTCTCGACTGAGCTTGCGACCGTGACTGAATGGACGACTGACCGAGATGGAGCTGACGACGAGCAACGCGCTTGGGCCAAGAAGCAGCGGTGACGGCAAAGGGGACTGGGACAATTCGAACTAATTGGATGACGCAGCTTTTGGCTACCAGTGACACGAACTGGTGATGGACAACGAGGATAGCGGCGATGTGATGCAGGGCAATGGATGAGACTGGATTAAAGACTGGATTTTTTTTGTCTGCAACGAGCGAACCAGAACACGAGATGCACAAGTTGGAACACGAGATGGAGCCTAACACGAGCCTCACGATCTGGGACGAGCGCGAACTAATGCAATATGACAATGGGCTCCGACAGTGTAGGTGAAACGAAGATTGGGGGTGTCACGTCCCTGTCATTTGAAAAAAAAAGAAGAAAAAAATCAGAGAAGCTGCAGGTGCAGCTGGCGTGTAAGGAAGATGGAAAGAAAAAGAAAAGAGGAGTCAAAGGCTGCTGCATGTGGCAGCTTTCAAAAAGAAAAAAAACAAAGAGGCTGCAGGTAGGGATTGAGTGTAGCAGGCAAGAAAGAAAAGCTGAGCTTGTGGCGCGGGATTGTGGTGAGAGGAGAGATTTGATGATTGAATTAAAAAAAAATGAAAGGGGAGCTGATGCTATGGGGTATTATAAATACCCCTACAGACTACTCACACACACACATATCCTTATTCCACTCACACACACCACACACGTTCCAGTAGAGAGGAGAGCATCCGTCGGAGAGGGAGAGAGAGAAAGCTGAAAAGGGGGTGTTTACAGTTTAAGGCTCTACTTCTAGGATTATTTAGGTAAGTAAAACGACTTATTTTCATTAAACTTCCTTCACGAAAGTTGTTCTAAATATTTTTCTCTTTCTAATGGTAGTAATATCATGTTGATTAGAGAATATTTTGGGATTTTTATTTTCGTCCAGTTTAATTTTTATTTGTAGAAGACTATAAAATTGTAGATGTATTTTTATAACTATGATCTGTGATGTTAGATTTATTTTTCTGATACCTGGAATATTTTTACGAATTTAGTTATTTTTAAAAAGATATGATTTTTTATATATTGATATTTGGACTAAATAGTTGATGATTAAATGGTTAGATTGATATTAGAAAAGTTATTAATTTTGCTATTACATGATTTAATATGTACATTCGTGTATATATAGTTAAGTATATTTTTGTTAAAAAATATAAATAAATAAAAATATATATATGTATTTGTATATATATATTTATGAGTGTAAATATATTTATAATAAAAAGTGTGTAAATAAATTTCTGTGGGTGCATTTATTTCGTTTAAATAAATTATTTGAAATATTAAAGGTATTATTGAAATTTTAATTGATTTAAATGGTTTAATAAATTAAGGGTTTATAATAATAATAATAATTATTATATCTTTAAAATCCTAATTTGTAAATTAGAATTTTTGTATAAATAATAATAATAAGTAGTGGAAATAATAATTTCGAATCTTTTGAGCAATAATTTTACCATCCAATTAGTTGTAGACTAATGTGTAGTGCTATTTAATTTTTGTAGACTGTTTATAGGGTCTTGGTGTTGGGCGAGGATTTACCCGTGATAATATTTTATTGCTTAGCGAGAGGTAACCACTTTCCTCTCTTTATGCATGCTTGTAACCTGTCTGTGAGTGATTTTAAATAATTAGAAATATGGAAAAAATGCCATTGATATTTGAGTTGCATAACAAAATTATATTATTAATGAAATTGTCTTGTGGGACCTATTTTCATCATGAAATAAAAGGTGATTTATTTATATATATTTATGGCATTGTTTTATTTCAAATGTTGCCGTGAGAACTTGTGAAATTGATCATGATACATGATAGATTTATTATTAGTTGATGATGTAAGAGAGAGTGGTGGATGTTGTTTTGATGGGAAATTATTTCAGAGGAAATAAGGGGGTGATTTTCTTGTAGAAAAAGAGGAAATAAGGTGGTGGGCTACCAGGTGTACGCTGGTTAGTCCTTTGGCCCAATTATATTTGATAGGGCAATGACACCCCACTATTTAGTAGAGGGGGAACCCATGGTCCGTTCTTGTGCGCTGTGAATTTTGGCCGGTCCATATCACTTGATTGGAGAGCTCGATATTTGTACTACCAGTTGCACGGGACAGTACTGGCCCATGGGTTCAATCAAAGGAAATAAGGCTGGGGAGGAATAAGGGAGATCAGAGAAATAAATCTTGTGCATTGAGTTTTGTGCAATTTTATGATGAGATAAGCATGAGATTAAGATATCATAAATTGATTAATATGTATGATTATATATATAAGATGAGTATATGACATTTTATTTTGTTGTTATATTTATTGTGACTATCCCACTTGACACCTCATGGGTACTTGCTCGTATGCCCAATGAGATGGAATTGCTGGTTGCTGGGACGTTTGTCTCATCCTGTTATTTTAACATTTTTCCAGGTGGTAGTTCATGTGCTGGTCCTTTAGGGAAGACTCCAGAAGTTTGAACTACTTTCATTAAAAGTAGTGCTTCATTCCTTTTTGGATTATGTTGTATTATTATATATTGTCACGTTAGGGCTCATTACACATATTCTAACTTATTTGACCGATGGATATGTCGATTGTTGAACTATTTTGACCCCTTTAACGTATTGAGAGTTTACATTTGGTTTGACCCTCTGCGGTCTAGCACTCAATGACGGTTTCAATATTGACCAGTCAAAGGTTTTGAAATTGAAATTTCGTTATTTGACGTTTTAAGAAAAAAGGACTTTATAGGGGGCGACAAGTCTCTCTCTGTTTTTATTAATAAAGACTATATGTGAGCACAAGCAACTATCTCGCTTAACCCGCACAGGTAGCCTAGTCCAATAGTGGCTTTGATACCAAAATGATGAGTCCCCATAATCTAGGTACTCATCAATCTCTCCTAATTTCTTTTAAATGCAAACATCTCACAATTGAAAGATAAAAGAAGCCAAGAGGAAATGAGAATCTCCAATACTCAGAGATAATATTAATTAATTCATTCATCCATGTCCATACTTCAAACAGCCTAGGATATTTATAGAGGAAAAGATACAACTAACTATAACTAACTACCCATGACTAACCTAGTGGACAGCCCATAATCCTCTTATTTCTCTCTAACTGACTCCATAATACTGCATAACTGACCCACTATTAAAACCATTCCCCATGCTCCTCAATACTCTATCAATATATTTCTCAAACAAATATGCGTATGACTTCTTATCATTTTTCAATACATAATAAGTGTGAGCTTTCAACCAATAAATAGATAAATAAATGTGAGCTAACCTGCAGTGCACCCTATTGGGCCAAGATCCGGTGGTAAATCACTCAGGATAATGAATGTGCAAAACAGATAAGGACGGATGTTCCTGCAATAAGAATGATCAATGATAAAAGTAAACCACAATGCTTTAGGGAGCTGGACACACCTAAAAATAAGCTTGTGTGAATGAGCAAGGTATGAACTACAAGGACACTCATTAAGTACAATACTGATCACAGACTACAAAGGTTAAGGCCAAAAGATGGTCTCTATCGTTGGTTTGGATCTTTAGTAACTCAGCGTCCAAAAACATTAATTTGTCAGGTTATAGCAGGTAAATCTTACAGAAATTTTGTCTACAGCAACATGCCCTTGGGTAGAAGGTCAAGCCTGATATCATTGCTTCTCACTTGAGTCAATGGAAGCTTACACCTCGGTAATATTCTGCATTAGGTAGCATTTATAGAGAAATGTTTACAGTATGGAGACCAAGAATATAGTGTAGAAGTCTAACAGCAAAAAAGGCAGAAAGCTGAGGCACTGATGGACCAGATTACATATAAACATTAAACCATGGGGCCAAAAGGAAGAATACATCTTGTTGTATTGGAAAGCCAATGACCCAATCAATTGAAATTCAAAAGGGAAAATGGACTGTGCTAAAAAGAAATCAAGGGCACCATCAGGACAATGGCGCAGTACCAATGAGTGTTCAATAGTTTTCATCCATTCACAAACAACAGAGATATTACCAAACTTCATAGGTCCACCCTCAGCTTGAAAATAATCGTCACATTTTACAATCTGCAGTTCATAAAGAGAGAGAAAATTAGCGTATGAAAATCAACTCTTTTTAATCCTAAAACAAAGTTTAATTTACAAGTAAAACAGCAATACACTGATATTCAAAAAGGAAAAAAAAAAGCATGGAAATGCTTTGGCGATGATATCTTTAAATTGGGGAAAGAAAAAAACGAAAAAGCAGGCGACTGCGTTTTCTTGCAGTGTAGTACAAGATGTTCAGCATCTTGGTAAAGACTAATGTACAAAATTTGGAATTGTAAAAGCTTGCTAAAATAAAAAAGAAACAGTAGTGCAGGTCCTGCAGCTGCGGAACATTAATAATCACATATACGGTCAAAAGAAAATGAAGAACATGGGACAACTCTATTAGTGAAGGACCTTTTCAATTGGCAATCAGTTCAGCATCCCCACATGTATATGCAAAAAAAAAAAAAGCTAGCAGAAGGTTTACAAGAATGATTTGCTGCTCAAAAGTGACTCATGCAAGTATGCAACCACTGGACTACTCAACCAGTTCCACTATCCTTTAATAACCATGCTCAAGATAGAGAGAATGGATTCACAGCACATTTCAAAAACCAAGATGAGTATAATCTCTGCAATCTCTTTGCAGACGATGCACTTTAATAATACAACAATAACTAGTTAAGCATCGCGAGCAACAAACCTTCAACCTTGCATGTCAACTCCATACACTCGAAAATAAAAAAAAAATGTGTGTGTAGAAGAAAGAAACATGGACAGTAACAAAAATTAAACAGAGTTGGATAGCAAAAGTCAAATTACAAAGCAAAATGAAGAACCAGGGACAGATCTAGAATGAGATGTTCTGGAACAGGGGTGTGACTTCTTGGTATATCAATATATAAATATATAAAAAAATTAATATGTATCCTAAATAACTTTGAAGCACGTTAAATTTTACTAAAAGCCATTTCTAAAAATCTTAATTAACATTATATCCAAATTAAATAAAAACAATTTATTTTCATGCAATAATATCGATATTTTCCCGATCACTTAAAAAAAACATTCATTTTTGAAGACCCATTTTCAAGCTTATATGGCCGACTTTTGGAGTTGGACGAACTTTTTCACCCTTTTGGGAATTTTATCACTCAAACGTAAACATGTTTTTTTTGATCGAAGAATTCCTTTGTATTCATTCTTTATCCTTTCCTTACAGACATCAGAAAACAGAAGCAAATCAAATAGCAAAGACACTCACATACATCTATAGATCCTATTACAGGCACTTAAAAGCAAACCAAACCAACCAAAACAGGCTATCAAAACAGATTCCTAAAACAAAGAGCTACCAAACATCTAAGCTGAAGTTTGAAAAATCAGATTAGCCAACACCCATCCTCACTTCCGTCTCCTGCTCCTCTTGCCTTCTATCATCTTCCATGATTCGTTTCAGAGAGGATGGTGGCTGATTTAGCCATCCTTGTGATACCATTCCTCTCATGGTTGCTGCTGCCAAAAAATCTGCAGCTTTGTTCCCATTTCGTGCTACCAGCGAAACCTCCCAGCCCCTACCTCTTACCTCTTCCTGCTGGTCTAAGCATTGACTTAGTGCTTCATAGCTTCCCCACTCACAACCTTCTAGCTTCTTTTTCCTCATTCTCTCAACCAATTCAGCACAGTTAGATTCCAGCTCTCCTCCATCACTTCCCCACAAATCCACATTCTTCATTGCCTCAGCTAGAGCATAACATTCAGCCTAAAATGCTGAGTTTGCCTCCATCTTTCTGCTGATTCCCCCCATGAATCTCCCATTCCAGTCTCTTCCTATTACTCCTATTGCAGCTTTGTTTGATTTCTGATCAAAGGCTGCATCCACATTTATTTTCACCTTCCTGTACCCTGGTTTTTCCTATTTCAGTCTCCTTTCCATATGATTTACTTCTATCCTTCTCCTCTTGCTCTTGTCATTTGCACTCCAGTACTCCTTCACCAACCTTATTGCCCCATTCACACACCACACAGCATCAGCCTCACAGTTCTCAAACACAACCTTACACCTTGTCTTCCATATTTCCCAACACATAGCAGCAAATAGTGCACACCCATACTCATCTGGCCCCTCCTCTATAAGTATCCATTCCTCCAGCCACCTATCCATCCTTACCATATTCCTTTCATTGAATCTCAACGAAAGTGATGACCCATACCAGCACTGCTTTGCCCAAGGGCACAGGAAGAGAAGGTGTTCAGTTGTTTCTACCTCAGTTTTGCAGATTGTGCATAAAGGGTTCCTTGTGCATTTCCTTTTATGCATAGCCTCCTTAGTAGCCAACGCTCCATTTATTGCCCTCCATAGGAAGTTTTTTATCTTTGGGTACATTTTGATTCTCCACAGCTCCTTCCACAATCTTCTTGAGGGCTTATATGAACTGCTAGCCTCACCTCTCACTTCCTCCTTTTCTTTCTTCACTGCTGTCTTGTACACCATCTTAACCGAGTAAATCCCATCCCTGCTTCCTCTCCAAATAGGCTTATCTTCGGTTCTTGTTGCTGGGAGTTTTACATTCTTAATTTGCCTCCTATCCTCCTCATCAATGATATCACCCATTCTGTCAAAATTCCATTCACCTTGACAGATGATGTCTTCCACCCTTAACTTCATATCCTCACTTAGTGGTCTTTCCCTCAGCCTGAAGTTTTCACTTCCTGTTACCCAGTTGTCCAAGAAAATTCTAGTTCTTCCCCCATCTCCAATTTTCCAAAATAATTCCTCCTTATAGTTATCTTTCTTCCAGAATGCTGCCCCACCCCCAAGAAGCTTTGTTTCCTTTTTTTGCTGATAGGAAGTCTCCCTCTAGAAAGTAAATTCCCTTTAGGATTCTACACCACATGGCCTCTGGTTCCTGCAGAATTCTCCAAGCTGTCTTAGCCAGTAATGCTCTATTAAATGTTTCAAGTTCCCTAAATCCCATTCCACCCTCTCCCTTTGATTTACTTAAAGATTTCCATGCCTTCCAATGAATTCTCCTCTCTCCACTCCTCTGTCCCCACCAGAACTTTGAGATAAGGCTGTCCAGCTCACTACATATCTTCTTTGGGAACTTAAAGCAGGACATTGGGAAGATTGGAATAGCATTTGCTACTGATTTGATCAAAACTTCCCTTCCTGCAAAATTAAGAAGCTTCTCCTTCCATCCTTGTAATTTGATGCTCATCTTGTTCTTCACATAGGCTAGTGCTTCAGGCTTGGCTCTCCCCAATATCATTGGCATTCCCAGGTACTTGCCTGGGTTATCACTATCTTTAATTCCCAGGACCTCATACACTTCCTCCTTTACTTCTCGGCTAGCATTTTTGGAGAAAAAAATACATGACTTTTCAAAATTTACTAATTGCCCAGAGGCCTTGCAGTAACTATCAATTATCCCCTTCAGCACCTTGCAGTTACTCTTCTTTGCATTCAGAAAAAATAGAGCATCATCAGCAAAGAAGCCGTGAGACAGCTCTGGACTTTTTCTTGCCAACTTTATACCCCTTAGTTTTCTTTGCTCAACCTGCATTTGAAGCATTTTCGACAGTACATCTGCTGCTAGTATGAACAGGTAGGGAGAGAGGGGGTCACCTTGCCTTATTCCCCTTGTCATGTTCAAATCTGCTATCTTTTTTCCTGCCGCAACCAGTCCCAGTTTTGCTGAGGTAACACAGTCCATAATCCATGATGTTATTTTGTTGCCAAAACCCATCCTTTTCAACACTTCCTCAATGAATCTCCACTCCAATCTGTCATATGCCTTATTCATGTCTATTTTAATAGCCATCTCCACTTTCCTTCCTTTCTTCTTATTCTTCAAGTAGTGGAAAGCTTCATGTGCTACTAAAATGTTGTCTTGAATTAACCGGTCTGCCACAAACGCCCTTTGATTTTCTGTTATCACTTTCTTCATTATTGGTTTCATCCTGTTTGCAATTATTTTGGAGACTATTTTATAAGAAAAATTGCATAACCCAATTGGTCTAAATTGTCCCACACTCTCTGCATGGTCCACTTTAGGAATTAGCACCACATTGGTTTCGTTGATAGCCTTCATGCTAACTGAACCCTTAAAAAAATCTTTAATCATGGTGATAAGTTCTGTCTTTACCTCAGTCCAAGCTGTTTGGTAGAACATGCCTGAGAAGCCATCGGGTCCTGGTGCACGTGCTCCATTCAATTGGAAAGTGGCCTCCCTTATTTCTACTTCAGAGACTTCTTTCTCCAGCTGTTCCACATCTTCGATGGATACACATCTCTCTACATGTCCCAAAGCCTCCTCCATATCATCCTTGTTCCCTGTTGTGAATAGCTGATTATAAAATTTCACAAATTCCCCATTAATTTGCTCTTCCCCTTCCAGCCATGTGCCCTCATTTCCTTTTATCCTGGTTATTTTATTTCTCGCTCTTCTCTGTACAGTACTAGAGTGAAAAAATTTAGTGTTCTGGTCTCCTTCCTTTAACCACTTCACTCTGGATCTTTGCCACCAGTATGTTTCCTCCCTTTCCCATGCCTCCTCTATTTGTTTGATGATTTCCTCTGCCTTTTCCTTTCTTTTCCCATCCAAAATGCCCCTATTACATTCTTCTAACTTAGCTGTCAGTTGTTCAATCAACCTTCTTGCATTTGGAAATACTTTTCTCCCCCATCTGATTAAGACTCTCCTGCAATTGCTTTGCTTAGTCTCCTTGTAATTTCATGCACTGAATTCTCAGACCCTTCTCTCCCATCCTTCCATCCTCTCCTTACCACCAAAGGGAAATCTTCATGTTCTGCCCAGAAAGCTTCAAATCTGAAGGGCTTAGTCACTTTTGCATGCTCATATTCCAGATTCAGTAGCAATAGATGGTGATCTGATCCCACAGGTTCAATATGGGTCAGTAAAGCCTGCTGGTATGCTTCCACAAACTCACAGTTTGCCACCTCTCTGTCTATTCTTTCTTTGACATGATTTTCCCCCACCCTTCTGTTACTCCACGTGTATTTGGCCCCCTGGAAGCCCAAATCAAGTAGCTGGCAATCTGCAAGCATACACTGGAAGTTCATGATTCTCCCAATGTCAACTGGTATTTTACCTAGTTTCTCCTCCCTTGTTGCTATATCGTTGAAGTCACCTATGCACAGCCAAGGGCCTTCAATCATGCTTGCAATTTCTCTCATCTTGTTCCATACCTCCCTTTTTCCTTTCTCGATAGGAGCTCCATAAACACATGTTAAGAACTTGGGGCTTTTGACTCTCTGTGAGCTAGTACTCACATGTATGATGTGTTTAGAGTTGTGCCAAACATTTACTGTTATTTCTTTCCTCCACCATAGCGCCAGACCTCCACTTCTTCCCTCAGGGGGCACATAGAATTCTTCATCGAATTGAAGTCTCTCCCTTATTTTTTGTATCTTTTTTGTTTCCATCCTTGTTTCCATTAGGAAGATAATTGAGGGCTTATTCTTCAAACATTCCTCCCTCAATTTCTTGACTGTCAAGGCCCTTCCCAAGCCTTGACAGTTCCAAGATAGCATCAACATTGTCCTTCGGTGGCTGTTGTTGGCCAGCCACCATAACCTTTTTCTGCTTCATCAGTGAGATTTATAGCCTGGTTCTCCAGTGTCTCCTCTTTCTTTTCTACCACAGGCCCTTTTCTACTATTTTCAGTTGTGTCCTTCAATTGAGTTTTCCTTCTTCTACTTTCAAATCTTCTACTTTGATTTTTTCCCCTCTCATATCTTCTTTTTATTTTCATTCTCCCAATCACTACTGCTTCCTCCACTTCCCCTCCCTCTTTGTTATACTCCAGTCTTCTCTTCTTCCTTGCCTCCCCTTCTTCTTCTACCTCCCTATCCCTTCCTCACTTCAGCTGAATCTTCTCCATCCCTCTTAGTACCTCGGTCATGGGTGATTGAGGCCCATAGACAACAATTGCTCTCGATAAGTCTTCTTTACCTGCAGGGGATTCTACTTTGCTTTTTTCTACTACATCTCCTTCATGATCATTATCTTTTTTTCACATCTTGTCTTTCTTCTTCTTTTCTTTTCTCGCTATTTCCTCTTCTATCTTCCATGTCAGGCCTTTTTATTTTTTCCTTTTCTCCATTACTCCTTTCCTCCATACACCCCTTCTTTGTACCTTCTGTTCTATTGTTCTTTCCACCTAACTTAGCTTTCCCCTCCTTATCTTTACCTTCACCCTTCTCTACTTCCCCTCTACGCCTTCTAACGTCCATCTCCTCCTCCCACCCGGATTTACAGTATCTTATTGTATTTTCTACTTGTCTGGCTGATTGCGTACCCAGCCATCCGCCATATACTTCTTCCTTCTCCGTATCGTCGTCATCCTCCGTTGGCAAGCCTTTTGGTCATGTCCAATCTTACCGCATTTGTAGCAGTAATTCTGTAACCTTTCATACTTCGCTTTTATCCAAATTGGATCATTCTCTGGTCTCGGACACCACATGCCAGTCACCAGTGGTTTCCTAATGTCCACGATTACTCTGGCTCTCAGATAGCTTCGAATTAGTAGGTTGTTTCTTCTAGGATTTTCGACCATTACTATTTCTCCTACCATTTCCCCCAAGGTAATCGCGTTCTCTTCATGCATCACTCCTACTGGAAGATCGTGAAATTGTATCCAGAAAGGACATAGATGAAATTCTATTTCCTTATATGTCTGGAATTCCTGCCATGGTTGTATGCTTAGCAGAATGCCTTGGATTGACCACGGTCGTTCCCTGAGAATTCTCTGCTTATCTTCCATTCTTCTGAATTCAAAGATAAAAGCATTCCTATTGATCTCCGTAATTTCCAGATCGTCACTCTTGTCAATATTCCAGCCTTTTCGTATCACTTGGCACGTGATAACACGATTCAGATTTCGTTCCGTTATCAATCTTCCTATCAAAGCACCACCAGACTTCCTGCCTTGTGAGTCTTCCTTCCATATGAGATTCGCCGTTAATTTCTCCTTCAATTTCTGTTTGCTACTTGAGCTCTCACCTTTCATGTCTCTGTTATTCTCCGGCATCTCCTTACGTGCTTCTCAGTCACTGTTCAATTTATCGACCAGAGCTTCTTCTTGTTATCTTCCCGCTGTTACCTCTCGCAGCTCCGTAATTGCGATGTGCAATTCCGTCGCCCGCTCTTTTCCTCCGTCGCAGTGGGCGTCAGAGGGCTCTCTCTACCCGTCACTCTTTCCACGTGAGGTAGTTAGCTAAGTTGTTACGAGCCCGGCGAGACCCGCCGTAACGAACTCTCACAGAGGAGAGAGAGGAGCTCCCACGTGGAGAGAAAAATTATTAGAAAAGAGAAAGAATGAAAAGTAGGAAATATGAAAGAAAAAAAGTATGAGAGAGAAAAGAGAAAGAAAGAAAAGGTAGGAAAGAGGAAATAGAAATGAGGAAAAAGTAGGAAAGAGAAAGAAGGAAAAAAAGTAGGAAAGAGAAAAAAGGAAAAAGTAGGAAAAAGAAACCTATGTTTCAAAACCTGGGTTTCAAACCGATGTTTTGTAACCAAAATAGCTTTTCTAAAATTTTTTTGTGCTTGGATAAAACCTAGGTTTTGAAACTAAACCTAGATTTCAGGAAAATGAGGCAAACAAGCCGTTAAGCGATTATTTGTATAAAAGTTAAACAATGCTCATGAATCAAGTGATTTCACACTATAGAAAGTAAATAACACTAGAGATTACATTCTACCCACTTGTTGTGAAAGATTTTTGGCAGTTAAATTACACGCTATGTACATGATTATTTCGGTAGAGAAGTACTTGTTGTGAATCAGTGCCCGTTTGGAAACGCAGTAGAAAATTACTTTTACGCAAGCTGGGGTAAATATGTACAGAAGATTATCTTATTTTACGGAAAAACACTGTTAAACATGCTTTTGGGAAGTAAATAAGTTTTTCCAAACAAACATATGTTGACGGACAATAGTTCTCCTCCTCCCTTTATTCAGTTAGGCTTGAGCCTAATACACCAAGGGTGAATTAGGTTAAGCCAATAGGATGGAAAAGTAGAAAAATTAAAGAAAACCCTTCTATTAAAGAAAACAATAGTTAGGCTTGCTTCTTATCCAACATTTTTCAAGTATCCTTCTATTAAAGAAAACCCTATAGGATTATCTAGCATCAAAATGTGTTTACCTCTTTTAGTAGAAATCAAAACATCAACTTTTCATATTTTGAGGAACCGGTTCCTCATGTTACACTCAATCTCTATTGATTTTCTTATCCAACTTATGGGTTCAATTTTACCTTCCTTCCTTCTACCAGATCTTACGGGGTTATTACCCTCTCCCTCAAAAGAGCTCTCATGAGGGTGTGTAGCGCCCCCGTTTATATAACCCAGCACCCAAGGGCGGACCTATGTCCATCCCATCGGGTGCATCCATACCCCCTGACTTCCAGAAAATTAGGTATATTTTAGTACTATGTGATTTATTTTGCACCCACTCATTTCCTAATTTTGAACCCACTAAATTTTTACTCAAATTCTTCTCAAAATATATTCACAATAAATTAGTTTGCACCCCTTAAACTAGGGTCCTAGGTCCGCCACTGCCAGCACCCCCTCACGTCCATTCGATGTGAGACTTCACGGTCATCCTGTGACACAGAGCAGCAAATTTGGTGCATGGATTCTTTAACCATTAAACAAATCACGTGTGGAACAACGCGATGATCTCTACGGATGTGATCGTCCTGTCCAAGTGTCCATGTAATTTTAAATTGATTATAACTCAATTGTTGAGTTTTAACTCAATACAACATAATCCCTGTAATCTATATTCACTTAAGTAATTTCTTAAAAATATGGACTTTAAAAAAATCAAACATGAATCTACGAGTTCTGATTTAAATGATTCATACATAATTAGCTTCTTTTCTAAGTAAGCTTAGCAGGATATCCTATTTCTGAATTTGTTATTAACAATCTGCACACACCTCAAAGGTTGTTTTTGTTCCTCAAACAAATGTCTTAAACCTTGGAAACTAGTACAAGAACTGGAGAAACCGCAAGTGAAACACATGCATAACGTACCTAAAATACCCAAATATAAAATTTAGTTTGTGACGTAAATATATTAGAGATATTTCGTTTCATATAACATAAAAACACTATTCTTCTCTCACTTATTTATTTCACACAGCGTAAATTCAATTAAAACAAACTATTATTGTGTTAACAAGCAAAAAGTCTTCGACAAAAATACCCTTACTTGCATCACCATCATCACAATATGCTCATTCTCCATGTGGCAAATCAGCCATCTCCACTCTCTCGCGGCCGTTTGGTTGCCGGAAAATCTCTAGTGGAAAAGAAAAATGAGGTATTTTCCTTCGTTGAAACCGTTTGGTTGCAACATTTTTTCAGGAGAGAAAATTCCGGCGACGTAAGATTTGTTCATCTTTAACGGAAACTAGGTTCTCACGCATATTGGTGGGATCTGATTTTCCTGCATTGAAAATTTACAGCATGGCCCTCGTCTTCTTCTCTTCTCACTCTCACCTCTGCTTGCTCAAACGTCTTGCTGTTAGTAAACATTCTCCATCCTATGCCCTCCCCTCCTTTCTTTACACTCTCACTTTCTCTCGTCCCTTCTTTATCTTCGCCACATTGGAATGTGGTGATGATGTTATCTTCACCTTATCTTATATTAATATATATATAATTGATAAATATATATTAAATACATATATATATATAATTAATAAATATGATGTAATTAACTATTAAATAATAAATATAAATAAGTTAAATTTTTATTAATAAATACTTATATTTATAAAAAATATTTTACATTTATCATTAAGAGCAGTATAGTCATTTGATACAATTTTTCTACTCTCTTTCCTACAATTTTAATCCAATCAAATAAAAATTTTCCCATCAATCTATTTTCTATTCCAGTGTTAACCAAACAGTACACACTAAAATTTTTTCCATTCCATTCCAACCGATTCACCGATCCAAACAAGCCCCTCAGCCAGGCTGGGCTCACCATGCGCTTTGATAAATTTGCAGTGTACGAACACATAACATTTTTATAATTTTTTTCCGTATGCTTAAATTTTGAAAACAAATATATTATAAAAGATGTAGGTGGGAAGTACCTGGACTTATTTTTAAAAATATTCCTCTTTTTTTGTCAATTTTATTTTAAATATTTCACACCTCCTAGCTTGATGTGACTTTGATGTTTGAGCCCTAATTATTAATTAAATATTTTTTCAGAATAAACACTATTAAATATTACTAGCATTTTTACCTTTTGCATACTTTTATTCTTATTTAAAATATACATGGTTATTTTGTAAATATAGGTGAAAAAGGTAACACCTTTAGCCCTATTTGTTTTCTTGGCATTCACGTAATATCATGTTTGGTATTATGGAATTGAGAGGTAGAATTGGAAATGAAATTCATTTCCTATATTTGGTGTGGTGAAATTGGGGTGAAATTGGAAATGAAAATATAAATGAAATTCAAAATGGGTAGAAATGAATTCCATGATGTAACCCATGGAATTGTATTCAATTCCATGGAATTGATTTTTTGGCTCCTCGTTTTTTAATACAATTCCATGGAATTGATTTTTTGGCTCCTCATTTTTTTATATTTATATCCATTTCCATCCTCATCTCCATTTCCATCTCCACCAAAATCAATTCCAACGTACAATTACGATTAGAAAATGACGTAATAAGATACTTAATTATTGTATTTAATTATTGTTTTGAACCTACGTTTAAGCATTACAATTTCAAAAATAAAATAAACAAGTGTGAAAAAATATGGGAGAATTACCCTCAGGTCCCGAGTAAGAAAATTAAATACAAAATGGTCACAAACATTAGCATTAAATACAAAATTTTGTCCCAAAGATTTACAAAATTATCATAAGGTCCCATGAATAGCTGCTAAGGTTGTAAATGAAAGCTGCTGAGGTTGTTTGTCATTTACAACCTCAACAGCCTTCATTTACAACCTCAGCAGCTATTCCTTGAACCTTATGGTAATTTTGTAAATCTTTAGGACCATTTTGTAATTAATGCTAATGTTTGAGATCATTTTATATTTAATTCTCTTACTCGGGACCTGAGAGTAATTCTTCCACTTAATATTAACACAGGAAGATTGATTTTAGATTCTATCATGTGTGTGTTTATGAAATCACATATATACTCAATGAAACTATATAAATTCAAGCGATTTCAAAATTAATTTATATTTTTATATGAAAAATTGAGAATACATGTGTTATGATGTGTCGCACATCATTGAAAAAAAATATAATAATAGAAGGAAGGTACAAAGGCTGCTTGAGTTGGAACACAGCTGTACACTTATAACAATTATACACAAACATTGCCGCACTGTGCATATTTGGAAAACACTTCTTTTTTACGGTGTACAGAAATTAATATAAAATCATCTTAAAATTCGTAAAAACAGTTTAAAATTTGTAAAAAAAATTTCTTAAAATCCATAAAATTATATCAAAATCCGTAAAATCATCTCGGAATCAGTAACTTCTTTCTACCCACGGATTTTCAAACACATACATTGTTTGTGTATGTGAATCGCTCAATTAGGATTCATTTGGTCCCCAACATGGAAGGGTGATATGGAATAAAAAAGAATAAAATATGAAAAAGTGATTTGGTATATATATGAGATGTCTTGTGTCATCTATATAGATGAGAGGGAAAAATACCACTAATGACATTAGAGGTGAGTGGGAAAATTTTATTTGAAAAGAATCAAATTTGTTCTCACTAAAAAAAATGATTCATTTTAAATAAAAAGAGCAGTTATCTATCATCAATTGCTGCAAAAGTGCAAATGATTGGATCTAACATGTGTGGTGGAGAATGCTCCTCTTTCCAATTCTTTCCATAACATACAAATTAAAATAATTGATATCTAGAAAATGTAACTTAGAGGAAACTTAATCTTTTAGCTCCATAGTTATTATTCACATGTAATTCAATCCCTACACTTGATTTATTGCAACTTAATCCACATAAGTCTTATTCAGTTAGTTATTAAATTTTAACTCACTGTAAATCTATCCTTGTAATTTCATAATCTTGTTCACTTGCCGTCATTACATTTACTATTTCATTTTCTATTAAATTATAAAATTGTACGATGAAGACTAAACCGAGTTATAGTGAGTCAAAATTTAGAGAGTTAAAATCATATAGATCGAGTTGAAGTGAGTTAAGGCTTAAATTGAGTTATATCCTAGTCAAAGTGTAGGACTAAATCATAAATGGGCCAAAACTATTAAAATCAAAAGACTAATTATACAAAAAATGTAGCAATTATATTAGTAAATAAACCACATAAAAGTATAATGAATGACATTGGGTTTGTTTGGAGAAGCGTTTGACTTCTCCAAGCGATGTTCAACAGTGTGTTTGTTTGGAAACACTTAACTCTTACTTAAAAGTACGTTCAACAGTGTTTTCCGTAAAACGAGACAATCTCCTCCACATATTTACTTTGACTTGCGTAAAAGTACTTCTCTACCGTTTTCCCAAACGGACCCAGTGTATTTTCATAAAATGAGATAATCTCCTTCACATATTTACCTCGATTTGTGTAAAAGTACTTCTCTCTGTCGGGTCCCAGACGGCACATTGTACATCTTATTTTAAATTTCAATGCCATAAGAAAGAATCTTTGTGGGTGTGGAAACTATATATATATATATATATATATATATAGGTGAGAAGTGTGCTGTGTTCTTTCAATTGAAGGCATTTAAACATATTTCGTGATCTGAAATTGACAACTTGCCTCATTCAAATACAGACACGAACCACATGGGCCGAAAGTGCCTTTGTTCTCTTCCATATTTTATTAACTATCAATTGAAGATCAATCGGCGCTTGGTAGAATTGACAATGGCTACTACCATCCTGGGGAGTGACAGACGCGATAATTAACACAACCTCAAAGAGGTTGTTCCATCGGTACCTTGCTACCACCGTAAGGTCTCCTCACAGAGGGTCTAAATTAGTCTGAAACGGACAATGAACTCAGAATACCACAGGATACCGGATGATTTATACGAACAAAAATTATCAAAGGAAGGAAAAAGAATCAATGCATCGCGTGGACTACACTCGCCTTCTGACGAAAGTGACCGTCGTATCAATCAGATTTTACGACGTTGTCCAAGATTCTTCCTTCTTTTCAGAATTTTTTTTTAAATCAGGCAGCTATTACCTATCAGAGCTAGCTAATATTATTCGAGGTACTTTTATATACTAAATATGTACTTCTTTAAATAAAGATTCAGACTTAATTTATTATATAACATGAGGTTAACAATTTTCATTAGACACAACCACTCGTATAGCCAATTTTAAATTTAATGGTTGATAATGTTTGACTAATATTTTTCCTTGGGTACAGATGGGTTTAGCAGCCCAGAAAATAAAAAATTGTAATTTGGATTAGCGTCATAAATATATCATCAAGTAAAGTGGGATAAAAGTTTCATATACTTACCTTATAAATCACAAGTTAAGTTAAAAAAAGTATATTATACCACTAAACTAAACATGCAGGGTATGCTTGTTGTGTGTTTGGAGAAACTTTTTTCTCATTTTTTCCACGTTACATATAGATCGAAACAAAACTCTTCTTACATATTTATCTCAACTTGTACGAAAGTATTTTTTTAACAGATTCCCAAACGGGCACGCTATAGCAGCTGAGAAGCTCTTAAATTTACGTGTGTTAAGCACATGAGTTGGTTGGGTTTTCTATCAACTAGCACGAGTTGATAATAATGTTATGTGTTTGTTTGAAAAAGTTTATTTACTCTTCATAAACATGTTTAATAGTATTTTTTTTGTAAAATAAGATAATCTTCTCCATATATTTAATAGGACTAGCATAAAAGTATTTCTCTACTGTAGTTTTAAATGGATACATTGATATCTTGAAATTTGTTGATCACGAAATAATTTAGGGGTGGGTGTGAGAGTAAAAAGAGTCAATCCGTTTTAAGGTGGGTGGTTGGTCCCCACGCCACGCCTCGTCAGATCCGATATATCTATGAATATTTCGTGAACTTCGATATGTCGCGATACGATAGAAAAACGATGCGAGAGATTGAAGAAAGAGGTTCTCCCGTAAATATTTATAATCAGCTCGTTTGGGAACACTTTTGAGAAGTACTTTTAGAGATAAATATGTGAATGAGATTATCTTATTTTACAAAAAAATACTGTTAAATATACATTTGACTTTTCTAAACGCTCAGTTAATATTTCCATTTGAAGGTGTACTTCATCTTTTTCTTTCCTGATCGTCATAGCTTTTGAAATACTCAAAAATTAAATTAAAATATCCTTTCTTTCTTTTTAATATGGTTATTTGACTTAATTAATGGACCGTTTAAAATGCGGTAGAAAAATATTTTTACATAACTTAAAGTAAATATGTGAAGGAGATTATATCGTTTCATGAAAAAATATTGTTCAACGTATGTTTCGCTTTTAAAAATATTGTTTCGTATAAATCCAAATTTGTGATTGTTTCAATGGTGTTTTTTCTTTCAAACTCGTGCTCAGTGGCTATAAATAATTTTTTTAATTACTTCCTTTGTGTTATAAAATTATATATAAATGTGGATGTCCATAAAACCCTTTGGATTCCACTTAGGATCCTCTCCCTCTTGATGCTAAATTCCATAACTTCCAACCCTACGATTCCTTATGCATAATGTCACATTCTTATAACCTCACATGCTTTTATGTATATTATAATGTGGATTAATCCTTGTGTTTATGACATTGTGACTCTTGAAAGGATTTGGTGCCTATAAATAGAGTTGTAATACAAAGGGTTGGTTGTACTTGGAATCATATGGAATGAGATATGCTCCCTTGCTTCTTCTCTCAATTTCCTCTTCTACTATTCTCTTCTTCTACTCTCCAATTTTCTTTACTTTTATAACACTTTCTTTTTATTCAATGAGAAAAATTTTCCCTATCTTTGTCAAATAATAATTTTAAAGGTTGGCAGAAAAAATAGTTTAAATTCTATTATTTTCAAAATAAACATCTAATAAAAACACAGCTACAATTACTTTGAAAGTGTGCATGTATGACCGATAGTTATCCTAACGGTGCACGCAAGTCAAAATAAAATGCATCTCAAAATTCTTAAATTCTTCTCAAATTCTGCAAAAAATTTTTGGAATCCGTAACTCATTTCTCTTAACGGATTTTCACACACAATTTTTTATTTGCCAAAAAGTCATTTGAAGGATACAAGGGCGATGTTTTAAATATTAATGTGCAATTTTAATAATGAAAATTTTTTTGTTGTTTTGAAATAGATATGATTATTTTAAAATAATATAATTTTCACAATTTCGTTAAATTATTCTAAACATTCCTTGTAGAGCTAGAAAAACAGCAAGCAGGATTCATATAAAAAATTCCTTTTCAGTAAAATTAAAGTGCTTCTAAAAGATTTTTATTATTAATTAAATCTATAATATAGGCTACTAGCTAGGTTGTCAGTGAGGGATGTACTATCTCTCAACAAAAAAAAGTGGAGTCCTTTCCCATACCTAAATAAATAATAAATAAATAAATAAATAAGTGATGGCACTATCCTAGCTGCCTCTGCCTCATCTTCTTGTCTGCCCCACTCTCTCTCTCTCTCATTAAAACTTATATTTGGGTTCGATGATGACAAATTTTTGTGGGTCCCCCGACAATCTGTTCATTAAAGACAAATATAAGAAAAATAAAGGATTAAAATGCAAAAACTTTTACCAAAATCATCATGCTTGGAAATACATATCAAGGTTTAAAATTGAAAAAGAAAATTAAGATACTTGGATATTAAGCAACATGGTTACATGTACATGTAACTAGATTTGATGACCATGATCCAAGATATTTACGGATGTATGTTAGATACTGTGAAAGATCAGATGTACCCAGTTGATTGAATCTGTTCGGGTATCCATGAAGGAAATCTTCCAACAGTGCATATTCTATATTATGCCCGTTTGGCAAATTGTCATAAGCCACTTATAAGTGCTTATTCACATAAGCCGAGGCAAATATGTGGAGGATATTGTCTCATTTTACGAAAAAGTACAGTTAAACGTGCTTATGAAAATAAGCACATGGTTACCAAATAGGCCCATTATGGACGATGTAATTGGAGGGAAGATGTATTCACCAGATTTTCTAAGGGAGCTCTAAAAATGATACACATCGGACCCCACCGCCCAGTGGAGTAGTAAAAGTGGATGTTGATGCATCTATTCAAGCATCGAACCAGGCGTCGTGTGCAGGACTCATTAAGGATGATCAAGGTCATTAGATAATAGATTTCCAGAGAGCACTTGGACAAATCACAACAACTGCAGCAAAGATTTTAGCAATCCAAACAAAGTTAGAAGTATACCGATCTTTGCATCTAATAGACATTCAAGCCTACTCGAATTCTCTAAAAGTGGTTAACACTTTGATTAGGGATCGAGAACCTGCCCATCTTTCACTTCATGAAGTGGAAGCCACTCATCTTATTTGTGTGACTTGATGAATTAATCAGCACTTGCGGGGACTGTAGATCCTAAGTATATATTTAATAAAGCTGTGGTATCTTTTCATGCTTTTTATAAAGTTGATGTTACTTCACAGACACATACGCACATGAATTTTAAAAATAATAATTATAAAACTATATATATGACATTAAAAATAATAACCAAAAATAATTTTATATATGATGCCAAACACCCGGATTTTCCTGTCGACATACAAAATAATCGTAAGAAATATTTTCTCAAATCCATTCAACATTCTAAAATATTTATGATGTAACTAGTACCATGAAATATTTTTCTAAATGCTTACAGCATACTAAAGTATTTATCGTGCCTTTAATGTTTGGATGCATAAAAAATATTTGAAGGTGTTAGATGCACCTAAAAAATGTTTCAAGGTGATAAATACATAAAAAAATATTTTAATATATTGAATGTATTTAGAAATTAGTTTAAGGTAGTACATGCGTCGCTTGATACACCTGAGAAATAATTGAATTGTTGAATGCCCATTAACCCTAAATTTTATATTTAGAGTAAGATGCAGCAATCCATTTTCAACCACCTACCCAACTGCTAAAGTATACTCAATCATAATTTTGAAAAGAAACGCAAAATCTAACTCGATCGGTTCGATCGTAATTCTTAGTGGTTGTTTGGGAACTTCGTTCTTAAAACGGTGCACACAAGTCGAGATAAAACCATCTTAAGATCCGTAAAAACCATCTTAAAATTTATAAAAACCATCTTAAAATCCGTAAAATCATATAAAAATATGTAAACTCATTTCTTTCAACGGAGTTCCCAGCATGTGGAATGATCCGAAGGATCATGATTTAGGAGAAGAAGTATTATAATGATAGTGACTTTGTTGGACCAAAATAGATTAATTCTGCTGGGGACAACACACAGAAAGAGACTTTGATGTTGAGTGGAAATTAAGGCACTGACTGGTTTTTGTTTTGTGTTGCCTGCACAACGACACGTGTGCCTTGTCCCTATTCACAAACAAAGTGTTTGAATTTCATTGGGATAAAAGAGTCATAGCTTCCGACGTAATTTTATGAATTTCAAGACGGTTTCACATATTTCAAAATGATTTTATCTTAATTTACGTAAACCGTTAAAAAAAATGAGTTCTCATGTTAGCACAAAAACGTAGGAGTACCCTGGTATTAAACATCAAGTTTTGTTTAACATAGCGTTACATGATTATGTTTACATAAGTTAGAAAAAAATTTGGGCCACATTGTATACTCCACGTCCACTTCCCACGCACCTTATCCATCCGATTTTTTTTTTTTATTTCTGAATGTCCTATTATCTTACGTCAACGGTATTACATTCGTTATTATTTATACATTGGTCCATCGTCCATGTGTATCTAAATAAGGTTAAAAGCTAAATTACAAACAAGCAACTAACAAAGCACACAGTTGACGTTATCCCTATTTATTAATCCCAATGAGTGTATTATGTGTTTGTGAACTCTGTTGAGAGAAAAAGGTTACGGTTTTTGAGGTGATTTTATAGATTTTGAGATGGTTTTACAGATTTCAAGATGATTTTTATAGATTTCGAGATGATTTTTACAGATTTTGAAATGATTTTATCTTGACTTACGTATACCGTTGAGAAAAATGAGTTCTCAGATAAGCATGAGATCATCCTCCAAAATGCGTAACAGTTGAGGCGGCGGTCTATTTATTCAGTATTATGGGCAAGACCCTCTTAATGAATATCAATAGATAATTTAGAGCATGTTTGGTTTCAATTTTGAAACCTAGGTTTTCTCTTTCATACTCTCTTTTTACTACTTTTTTCTCTTTTCTCTTTCTTACTTTTTCTCTCTATCTCTTTCTTACTTTCCTCTTTCCTACCCATTTTTTCTTACTTT
>JANTPZ010091552.1:0-11586 GCA_025593235.1 Vachellia pachyceras
TGGGTTATTGTATTAAAAATTGTCTTTGCAGCATTATATGATGATAGATCTATAAGGGCTCATGTTCACCGCACAAGAGAGTTGCTTTCCCTTTCTTCACTTCATGCATCGCTATCTACATCACTTGCACTTCAAAATGAGATGTTACAGAGTAAAGCTGCAAGTTCAGGTGGTATGGAATGGAATATTTGTTCCCCTTCATTGGATTTTGTTTTATTTCATTTCTGTTTCTTTATTCTTGGCTTGGTAACATGAACATTGGTTTGCTTCTGTATTTTCTCTAAGAACAGATAATTCCAAAACTGAAATTCCTGAGCTTGATGGGCTGGGTTACATGGAGGATGTCTCTGGATCACTGGGCAATTTGCTATCATCCCCACAGAAGGATATTAAATGTCTAGAGGGTATAGTGTTTTCATCCTTCAATCCGCCTCCACGCTATAGAAGGTATAAATACTTCTTCGCCGTAGAAAATCTCATTTTTATATGATGTGGTCTTGCTTATTTCAAATTTGTTTAACCAGAGTTCTGTGGTCTACAGGCTTGTTGGAGATTTGATTTATTTGGATGTGGTAACATTAGAGGGTAATACATATTGTATTACTGGAAGCACAAAGATGTTTTATGTCAATTTGAGCACAGGGAACACACTGGACCCAAGGCCTAGTAAATCTAGTTCTGAAGCAACAACACTTGTTGCTCTCTTGCAGAAGATTAGTCCCAGATTTAAAAAAGGTAATTGTAATTGAGTGTGATTGGAGCACACATTGTTTCAGACTTCAATTTGACTTCTCTAGTAATCTAAACTTTCATAATTGAAGCTTTACGGGAAATTTTGGAGCGGAGGGCTGCTGCTCATCCTTTTGAAAATGTGATGTCTTTGCTGCCACCTAATATGTGGCTTGGATCATATCCAGTACCAGGTGAGCTCAGACTTCGGAACTTTGTGTACCGGCATTTTCCGTTCAATTTTCTATGCAGCCATATTTTGCTGTTCTGCATCTAAATATTAGTGTTGCTTTTCCTTTAGTGGTAGGTGTTGTAATTTCTCTATGTATTGTAGTTGGGCAGTTAGCTTTCATGTATTATGTTCCTTAATGGTTAGTTTTATCAGCTAAATAACAAACATGCCTGGGACGCAGTTATGGTGTGTGGTGCTAGTATTGTCAAATATCTACTTGATATCTGAAATCCATAATGTGGTTATAGTGCCCTGAATTTGAGTTTTGTTAGATAAGAAGAAAGAAATATTCTGAAATTCCCATTCTCATTGATGTACCCTAATAGGGTATTTATACATTTAGAGAGATATATATAATCATAATCATAATCATATCCCTAATATATCTCACTAATCATATCCCTAATATCTCTTACTAATCATATCCTTAATATATCTTAATAATATCAATACTAATCATATCCCTAATATATCTCAACACTCCCCCTCAAGTTGGAGTGTAGATATTAATCAAGGCCAACTTGTTACAAAGGTAATCGACTTGTTTTAGACTCAATAAGATAAAAAAACCCTAAACATCAGAATAAACTAATTCAAAGGGAAACGTAGCCCATTTATTGACTCTAGACCAATCTAATGATGATAAATAACTGAACTGAAGATAAATCCTCTTCAAGGATGCCAGAGAATGTAGAACAGCAGAAACTGATAAAGCCCAAAAAGCAAACTGACGTTACAGCAACACGTTTTCGGCACAAGGAAAGGTCACACCAAGGACCAAGCAATGATGAAAGTACTGAAAACAAAAAGAATCGTTGGAGCTACACCAGGAGCCAGCTAAAGACAGAACAGAAACTGCTGGAGCTACACCAGGAGCCAGCTAAAGAAAAAAGAAACCGCTGAAACTAAGGAAACCGACTAAGCCTACTCACCAAACGTCACCACCCAACCATGAAACCAGCCTAACCACATCGGAAAAGGCAGTCGACGTCAGCGAAGCAAAAAACAGCTGGAAACACCTTCACACGCACCTCCACACGCCGCCATAGCGCTACTGTCAGTGTGGCCCGTGTATCTCACGCTCTGACCATGCCACCGTACGGACATCGGATGACCTGGAAATGGCCGATCTGAGGGTGGGAAACCTGAAGAGCCAATGTGTGTCACCAGAAAACGTGTACTAAAAGGAGATCAGACCGAGGGTCTCTTGGGCTACGCAGACGTTCGCACAGGTTCGCAGATGGAGGAACAGAGATGGAGACGCTCGAATGGAACACTCACCAACACACACCTTCCCTATGCCTCTGGACGCACACACTCCTGTGGGAAGAAGAACAATTTGGCAGAGGGGGGAAAACCCTTATGGCTTTGATACCATGTTAGATGAGAAGAAAGAAATGTTCTGAAATTTTCATTCTAATTGATGCACCCTAATAGGGTATTTATGCATTTAGAGAGATATACATAATGATAATCATATCCCTACTATTTCTCACTAATCACATCCCTAATATATCTCAACAAGTTTAAATGAGTTTCATTGTTTGAACCTCAAGTTGGCTTATTGTTGTTTCTAGATTGTAATGTTGATCCCTTTGTTGCCAGATCACAAGCGTGACTCAGCCAGGGCTGAGGATGCTTTGACTCTTTTGTATGGCAGCGAGCCGATTGGAATGCAAAGAGATTGGAATGAGGAGCTGCAGTCTTGTCGGGAGTTTCCTCATACAACTTCGCAGGAGAGGTACCTGAATTATCTCATACATGACTTGATGACTGGAACTCCTAACATGTCTCTTAACTTGTCTGTTGGTTGACAACCTTATTAACTAATGATATTTTCATTATTGCAGAATTTTGCGAGATAGGGCTCTTTACAAGGTGACATCAGATTTTGTTGATGCAGCAATTAATGGTGCTATTGGAGTTATCAGTGGTTGCATTCCTCCAATAAATCCAACTGACCCGGAATGTTTTCATATGTTAGTTGGACTGAACTTCTAAAATTTAAGCTGGAAACTCAGATTTTTAAGTATTTTTTAATCTCTTCTATGATATTTTGGTATCTAGATGTTGGAAATGTTTCATAAGTATGCTCGCTGCTGCCTATAATCATGCTTAAGTAAATGCGTGTTAAACATTGTTGTGGCTGAGGTTCGGGATTGTCCATGAGTGATTAATATAATGGAAACATCATTCCATTCTTATTTTGTGAGTGGGATGTGGTTGCTTTGTAAGGAACTTGGTAGTCTGTCTATAGCACATAATATCTGTTAAAAATCTTGACCAGAATTCTTAATTACATATTGTCCTTAATAGTGGTTAGTTGATGGCTCCGCAGTATAATTTATGTGTATATTTCTATAATAGGTATGTGCACAACAATATATTCTTCAGTTTTGCTGTTGATGCGGACCTTGAGCAGCTGCCAAAGACCCGTGCAGAGGCTAACTCAAAAACATGTAGCACAGGAACTTTGCATTGTTCGTCTGAAAAATCTCCTGATAGCTTGCTTTGCGGAGACCCTCAGGTTTCCAACAGGGAAAAAGATATTTCAAGTTCAGAAGTCCTTATTAATGGTGTGGAAATCACTCAAGATATTCTTCCTGAAGCACAGTTGGCGGAGAATGAGCAGGCAACATATGCTTCTGCAAATAATGATTTAAGAGGCACTAAAGCATACCAGGAAGCTGATGTCCCTGGACTTTATAATCTTGCTATGGCTATAATTGACTACAGAGGTCACAGGGTGGTAGCTCAGGTGTGTGGTGAAGTTGAATTTCACCTATTGATTATTTCTTTTTCCCAAGAACGTGCAATTACTTAGGGGATACAAGTTATAATCCATTTGGCTGCTGAGTGTCTGATTTTCTGGAATATGTCACAAACTTTTCTAAATATAACAATATGCATTGAAAATTGTCAAAACAGCCTTCAAGACATACTGCTTTGAAATCCACTTTTGAAACATCCCCGAATATCTGAATTCATATTTTTATTAGCTTTCAAATTGGACATCCGTTTCAACACTATTTCTTTTTAATTCTCCTGAATTTGTTCAGAAATTCTGCTAATGCTGTATGAGAATACATATTTTTATTTTGTAAAGTTCCTTACTACTTGTTCAAGCAATTATTATTATTGGTATAATTTTAGGATTTCAACAGGGACTATTTCTTTTTAATTCTCCTGAATTTGTTCAGAAATTCTGGTGATGCAGTATGAGTGTACGTATTTTTATTTATAAAGTTCCTTATTACCTGCTCAAGCAATTATTATTATTATTGGTATAATTTTAGGATTTCAACAGGGATTCAAATAAAGTGTTTGAGCCTAGTTATATTTTAGCTTATGCTATTGTATGATAGTAGATTAGTATATATTCAGTATTGATGTTTGAGTTGCATGAAAATTTCCAATTTCGTTTGCCTCTAATAGGCATCTCATCTAATTAGGTGATTAATCACCTTATTATTGATCAATTCAGTTTATTTAGAGCTTTTTTTTTATTTTTCATTCTATTGCCTGTGGTAACTGCTGGATTATCTAATGAAAATATTACTACGTATGTTGTATATTAAACTGTAAATCTTATGAACTCTCTTTCACAATTCACTTTTGACATTTGATCCTTTGTGCTTATTTTGCTGCAGAGTGTCCTACCAGGAATTCTTCAAGGTGACAAATCAGACTCTCTTCTGTATGGATCTGTTGACAATGGGAAAAAAATTTGCTGGAATGAGGATTTTCATTCTAAGGTAATTATGCTCGTGTAATTGAGCATTTGTTTGTGAGGATAACTGCCTAAGACCAGCTCTGTGATATTGTGGAATGTAAATGGGGAACTAGAAAGCATATCTTTGGATCGGATCTGAATTTCCTATGAACCAGTATGTTTTCTCTAATATTATATTTATGGAAGTACAACTGCAATGGTGAAAAGAAAACCTGGAAAGTGTATGCTCTAGCACAGTTTAAGGCTGTTAGATGCCCCCAAAAACTTCCTTGGCCACTCAATTAACGTTCTTTCAGCTATCCCTCTTCTGTTTCTTTACCCTTTATGGCAATAACATGGATGAACTGCTGCCTCTTCCCCTCTTCACTCCTCCAGTCACACGTGCTTCCCCTTTCATCTGTCTAAAAAATCCCCTCATACTCCTTGGTGACTGTGGTTCCAGTATTATCCAATTGAATTTTTGGCATAGCACTACCATGAAGTGTATGGACGGCGAAGTTATGCTTAGGATGAAAATAAGATAAATTTAGGAAATAAATGTTAATGGAATAAAGGCATATTCTGTATCACCGTTTTGATACATTATTCTTTTGGGCCTGTTATATTCTGTGGTCTCTGTCATGTAGGTTTCTTTTATATCTCTCATACACTCTTATTTTAGGTTTTGGAAGCTGCAAAACGGCTTCATCTCAAGGAGCACTCTGTCCTTGATGGATCTGGAAATGTTTTCAAACTGGCTGCACCTGTGGAATGCAAGGGCATTGTTGGTGGTGATGACCGGTATTCACTTGAGTTTGTTTTTTGTTCTTTTATGACCCTAGTGATTTCATCATAGCTGGTATAATAAATTTTTATAGCTCTATTCTGCCTTTCTCATGAATTCAGTTTAGCATATTTTATTTGTTGCTTGTAGCTGTAAATATTATTCTCCACCAATCTATGCAATGATTTCCTTTCCTTTCTTTCTTTCTTTCTTTTTTAATGAAATCATATCAGGCATTATCTTCTAGATTTGTTGAGGGTTACTCCTCGTGATGCAAACTATACCGGACCTGGTTCTCGATCATGTATCCTGAGACAAGAATTAATCACTGCCTTTTGCCAGGTGAGTATGTTGCATGAATGTCAAGATTGTTTTGGCACATGAACTGTATGTTAAGTGTCATATGGCTTATCCTTTGCTGGAATAGGCCCGTGCTGCAGAAATGTCAAAATCTAAGGAGACTAGTCCTCAAGGAGCAGACATAACTGCTGATTCTCAAAATGTTACTGATGACAAGAAGGTGGGCATTGCAACAGTGTAAAATATCATATACTGGACTACTATTTCTGAGAATTTTGAGATTTTGTTAATTCGATCCTTTCCCTCAATGACTAATATATCTTCAAGTCTGTTTGACCTACCTTTCTTGACTTCATCTGACATTAGTTACTTTGTTGCTTGTGCATGTGCGTGCACATTACTACACAATGGTCACTAACTGAATCCTTCTAGCCTTAATGGCATTAAAATGCAGAGAAGTTACTATCTGGAAAAATAAAGGTTCATTACAGCTGGAATAGAAAAGGAAATTATACTCTTTGTTGCTCCACTTCTTTTCCATCATGTCTCTTTCAAAAACTATGTTAACAGCATCCTTTTCCCCTTCTATTTGAAGAGGAAAGTTTGTCTTTTGAATGTTCAATTTCATAGTTTTATTGCTTGGCAACCTAATATTAGTGTTTATGTGCCTTGATTACCTTCGGCAGGATTTATCAAAAGAAGAGATGAATGAGGAAGTCAAAGAACTCACTTCTGCATCTGCTGAAGGTTCAGACTCCTATGAGGATATAGTCTTTAATCCTAACGTCTTTACTGACTTCAAACTTACTGGGAGTCCAGAGGTTGTATTTCAGTTTATTTTTACTTTACATTTGCCCATTTATAGATCTTCTCTTCGTTTTGTGTGTCTCTATAAATATTTATTTGCTCATTGATCTCTTTCCATGTCTCACTTTGTCTGAGCTTTCTTTGTGAATACATTATGTAACCCTTTCTGCATCTATTGCCAAATTTGATCCTGTTCACCAGGAAATAGCAGCTGATGAAGACAATGTGAGGAAAGTTAGTCTTTATCTAACTGATGTTGTACTTCCAAAGTTTATACAAGATCTCTGCACGCTTGAGGTTTCACCTATGGATGGTCAGACATTGACAGAAGCACTCCATGCTCACGGAATCAATATTCGCTATATTGGAAAGGTAAGTATACTAGATTTGGTCAATACTCAATGCTTTCAAAATGGTTCCCTTTGGAGATTGTCTACTATAAACTATTGAAAATTAAGTGCTGATTTATTTTGTTTAAATTCTTATTTTTATCATCAGATAATTTTTGTTTTGCTTCTAACTTGTCCTTATATTTTAAAAGGTGGCTGAAGGGACCAAACATCTACCTCATCTGTGGAATCTTTGTTGTAATGAAATTGTTGTTAGATCTGCTAAGCACATAATCAAGGTGAACATTTACCATATTGTCTGTAACAAGAAATTTGCCTACGGACTGCTTTTTGATCTTTTACATTCTTGCTTTAGCACTATCTGAATCATTGGAATCATTCCAAAGAGAATCTCTAAATATCCAGAGGTTTGTCAACTCTATATATTTGTCTAACATGAGTGCTTGTGATAGAGTATTAGAGATCATGGGATAATGGATGAAGATCATGGATCAGTTTGTTACCATATTTTTTGAAGTTATTAGTCTATTTTATATTACGAATAATAAATAGATATTATTTATAAATATCTCAGTTAGTATTTTTATTATTAAGTTAATGTTGGTTAGCTAGTATATTTAAGTTAGAGTATCTTATATATCTTGAATTCAAATATTCAGACATTTGAATAAAGATATTAGGATTCTTTTATATTGATTTTTGTAATCTCTTGTTATAAATATGCCAGCCTTCCTAAAGCTACTAATTAAGAAATAATATATTAGTTTCATTATTTGTACTTTAAGGAGATTCTTCTAAATTATTTGGCTAGTGAGGATGAGTGGAGTGAGATCCTTTCTCTCTTTTCCTTATTAGAGTTGGCTTTATTGGTTATATAAGTTTAAGATCATTGTTCATATTCTAAAAGATATTTCTTCCATCTTTTACTAATTCATTGGGTTATATATTCTGACTTCATACTTCAATAAGGACCTATCACCCCGTTTTTTCTTTCTACCAATTTAGGTCTTAACAGCTCGAGAGTCTAGTTTGCTGGTCCCTGTTCGAAACCGCTTCCTTCCCAAAATGAATGTGTCTAACTTTGGACAGGAGATGTTCTCACCACTCTCACATTGTCAACGGAATAGTCAAATGAGCCCTGTTCTCCATGAGACAGCTTGGGAATCCCCAGTCACATTTAATTATTCCTTGGACACTTCAAAGTGACTACACAATGTCTAGATGGTCATTACCATTTATTCAACTCTTTAACATCTTATTTTCCTTTTGTTGGGCATAATCTGATCAGTGGATGCTTCCATTGCTTTATTGATACAAGATATTGAATTAGTGTGATGAGCGTGATACTTTTGTTGGTTTCAACTTAATTACCTCATACTGATGATATGCTGTCTCATGAAAAGCATTGCGTCCTTTTGCTCTGGGAATGTTGCCTGCCTGTATTCCTAGTAGTGTTTTGGTAATGACATCGTGTGATTTTCTTTTGCTATCATCTATAATTTGCAGGATGTACTGAGAGACACAGAGGGCCATGATCTTGCACCAGCACTGTCCCATTTCTTGAACTGCCTGTTCGGAAGTTGTCATGCTCCTGGCGGGAAATTCACTGCTAATAACACACATTCCAAAACTCCTAAAAGGGTATGTCTAGTCAGGTTGAATTGTGTTAAGTGGTCTTCCAGATGTTAAACTATAATATGCCTTAATCTTCCAAATGTTAAGTGGCTTGTTTATGCCTTAATTTTCTCAGTTCATTTGTTCACTTTACCTCCCCCAATGTGCTGGAAATCATTTTTGTCTATCATTTTCATTCCTATCAAATTCATATGATAAAGTATATCAAGTGGTTTGTAATTTGTGATGTAGCATCTCAGTGTGGACTTGTTTGCCTATGGATTTACAGGAACATTCAGGGCATCAGTCATCGGGAAAGCATTCTAGAGGGCAAGCAAGATGGAAAGGCAAGGCATCCTCAAGAAAGTCTTTAGTTCCATACATGAATATGAGCTCTGAAACTCTTTGGTCTGACATTAAAGAATTCTCAATGGTCAAATACAAGGTATCAATTATCAATTAACCTGATTGATATTTTTCTCTGGAACAATGTGACGCTGGTAGAATCTTGTGTATTTTCTGTTCATCTAAAACGTGTGAACTTATTTACATCCGATCATTTGAAATGCTTTTTTATGGGAAAACATTTGAAGCTCTTTTAGCTGAACAAGATATTATAGCAGTTATCATATTGATGAATTAACCTAGTACTATATTATAAATCATTATATAATTTACGTTCTTCTCTATGTGGAATTTAAACAATGTGTTTTTTCATGCAATAGAGTTTGACATTTAGGCACATTTTATATTCCCTTTATCACCTAATCTGTATTGTTGGAATAAATTTGAACAATTCACTTTAATGCAGTTTGGGATGCCAGAGGATGCAAGGTCTCAAGTGAAGAAGATTTCTGTTCTTCGTAATCTCTGTCAAAAGGCTAGTATAACATATCAGCCGTTGTTGATCTGATTCATTTGAATTTGTTAATTATCCAAATGAATTTTTCTGTGTTTTCATTGGCTGTTCTGATGTTTCAAGCCGTGAACGTTTTGAAACATGGTACTTTTGTGCTATTTGCTCTAGACATAGGTGCACTTGGTATTTGGTAATGTACACAACAATAACAATAATAAAACCTTGTCCCACTGTGTGGGGTCAGCTACATGGATCACATGCCACCGTTGTACTTTATCATAGACCATATGTCTAGATAGATTATTAGTCAAAAGATCTCTCTCTATAACCTCTTTGAGAGTATGCCTTCTTTGAACATGTCGAAAACACCAAATGATTTTCCACCATTTTCTCCTCAATAACCACTACAACTCGTCCATGAATCTGATCTTGAATCCTATCCATTATAGTATGGCCACATATTTATCTTAACATCCTCATCTCAGCCACCACCACTTTATGCTCATGTTGTCTCTTTAAAGCCCAACATTCACTACCATATAGTATTATTGGCCTTATAGCTATACGATAAAACTTCCCTTTTACTGTATTAGCCATTAGGCACTTTCCATTCACAAATAATTCCAGTAGCTTGCCTCCATTTACACCATCCGGCTTGAATTCTATGATTAACATTACTATCAATTTCACCATCTTGCAATATAATTGATCCCAAATATCTAAACTTTGTCACTTGTGAAATGGTTTAATCTCCCAATGTCACTTCCAAATCACTTTCAACTTATCTCTTATTAAATTTGCAATACATATACTCAGTCATAAAGGAAAGGTCACTTTATTTTTATATCACAAGAAAAAATTATCCTTGTCATTTTAACAAATTGTTGATTTGCCATCATAATTTGTTTTAATCTTTAATGTTGTGTGTGTTGTGCATTGAATGAAATATTATGATAGGTTAGTACTTAGTAATTACTGAAAAGGTTTTACTTTATCCACTCGTATGGTTCATGTGAATGTTGCTGAGTGATTCTTACCTAAATATATAAATTATGTGTCAATGGATTTCATCTTACTTAAAAAATTGTTGGTTTACAGGTTGGTATAACCATTGCAGCTCGTAAGTATCATCTTAATTCTATGACACCTTTCCAAACATCAGATATCTTGGATCTCCGTCCTGTGATCAAGCATTCAGTCCCTCTTTGCTCAGAAGCCAAGGAACTAGTGGAAACTGGAAAAATTCAACTAGCTGAGGTATTTCAATATTTATAAGTTCTAATACTAGTTGTAAATGTGATTTATGGCCCTTCTCATATTTGACATGATAAAGCGATACTATCTGTTTTGCATGCTGTTAGATGTGATTATATGTTTTGGGTGAATCATTTTATGCTTGACTTGATTTATTTTCCGATGAAGCTGCCTTACATTGTGTAATATTTTTCTGTTGCAGGGCTTGCTCAGTGAAGCTTACACTTTATTTTCGGAGGCATTTTCAATTTTACAACAGGCATGAAATTTGATTTCTTATCCTCTCTTGAAATAGTTCCTTGTGCTTAAAATAATATGTTGTTTATTGGGCTGCAGATTACTGGTCCAATGCATCGCGAGGTTGCCAATTGCTGTCGGTGTGTCAATATTTGTTGTTTTCATATTGTTTTCTTCTTCTAAAATAGTGCCACTTTAAATATAGGTTTATTCTTTTTGCTTCAAACTTATGCGATAGATTTGATACAAATTCCCACATTAAATGATTTTTTATCTACTAACACTTATATATCTGAAAAAGCTACAAAGATTTGCATTGCTTTGCTACAGCGTCCTGCTTCTCAACTTGTATTTTTTTTTGTGGGGCATTAATGTGAATTTATCTAAGTTCTGATGTCCTCCACAAATTTCAGGTACCTTGCCATGGTTTTGTATCATGCTGGGGACTTGGCTGGAGCTATTTTGCAGCAACATAAAGAGTTAATTATAAATGAACGTTGCCTTGGTCTAGATCATCCTGACACTGCTCACAGGTATTCTGTATTCCACTTTATATGCTCATTCCCCTGATATTTTAATTTCTTATGTTCTGTTGTGTTTTTTTAATTTCATTTTATTTCTGCCAAGCCAAAAGGAGAATGAGCAAAAATATAAATATTAAGATGTCTGGTTACAGGAATCTGAGTTTCATTTTCTGGAGTTTTCTCT
>JANTPZ010091553.1:0-20368 GCA_025593235.1 Vachellia pachyceras
TCCTTGGCAATTTGTCTTTGAGTTGCTACCATGAGGTAGATATATTGCAAAAGTTATGCTTGAAGATTAGTTGTTACTGATTTGACGACATTGGACTTATAATGGTGGGAATGATTTATAGTTCCCCCCAATAGATATTTGTGCATGACCTTGGAAAACTCTTCCTTGCTTCTCCTGAGAAACAATGCTGAGAATCTAATGGTCTTCTTGAGCTCTTTGAATCAAAAGATGGGTTATTACGACTACTACTGTTGGATGCTTTATATTGTGAAACAATAGGTGTTTGTTGCTGCTGTTGCATATTAGGTTGCTTGTGAAGCTGAAGCAAATGTTGAGAACTCAAGGCATTACTGAAAATAGGGGAGTTTGACGTGTCGTCGTCCTAGTTGAAACCATAGAATGGTCAAGCCAAGTTCTATTTTTAGGAGATAACACAAAGCTAAGATATTTTGATGAGTCATCAAAAACAAGGGTGGTTGGCCCATTATTGGTTGATGATGGTTTCCCAGAATTGGCTTTCTTCTCATCATCTGGTGTTGTCCATGCAGAGTAATATCCTTGCCAAGCAACACTTGGTTGGCTCTGAAATGATATACCAAATGATTGAGAAGACACAAGCTCAAAGCCACCCTTTGAAGGAGCCTCTTTCTTCTTGCCACCAAAGTTCATGGGCTGAATTGGAATTTTCAAGTTTTGGCTATTCACATTTTTTTGACCAACAATTGATGGAGATTTCTCTACACATGTCTCACTCATGAGCTTATGAGACAACATGTTATTGGCTTTAACTTGGACCCCATATGATGATTGCTTATGAGATGAAGACAAACCAATTGAGATACTTGAATTTTGTGCTGGCGGGCCTGCATCTCTTGCTGATGAAAATAGGGGGGAACTCATTATTCGCAATAGTCACAAGAAGAATATCATTGGCTACAATATTTAATACTCATTATTTCAAGTTAAAGCTCACTGTAGAAACAAAAATGCAAGTTAATACAATATTTGGTCTCTATAGTTTTCCTTCATTTTGGTTTTGATACCTCTAGTTTCAAGTCATAGGTTTTGGTCCCTCATGGGGCAAAATAATTAAAGTTCTCATTAAACTACAGGGATTAGTGTTTTAAAATGGAAAGAAACTTGTTAGACAAAAACTTATAATTTGAAAGTATAGCAACTAAAACCAAAATGAAAGTAAACTATAAAGACCAAACATTGTATTAACACAGAAACTGTTGACAAAGATGAATATAGTTACCTAGTGATGCAGCAAATGAACTAATGGAATTATTAGATGCAGCAGCACTGCTTGAGTTCCCACTTCTTGCATGACTAGTTACTGCTATTGCTGGAGAATATGGTCGGTGCTGGCCAAAAGAGAATAGGAAAGCAAGAACATATGTCAACAACTTTTAGAAAAGCACATCACTTTCAATATATTGTGAAACAAGATCATTAAGATACAAATGTACATAGGCTTAAAGAAGAAAAGATCATACCATCATACTTGGACCTTGTTTCTCCATTTGCATTGAATCCACTGAGTTGCTAGCATCAGGGCCTTTATTTGTGTCAAGACTAAGAAATTTTGAAGCAGCCAATTCCTCCTTCATTTGTGATTGTTTCCCAGTGATCATACTTTCTGGAGTTGGTACATGATCAGCATTGCTCGGTTTTGTGCCACGTGAAGGACCAGAATTATTATTAACCCTTAAAAGCTGTTGGTGCAAGAAGATGTTATGAGCGATGTAATGATGGCTAGCGCAGTGCTTTGGTCGTGGTGGAGAGAGTACAAAATCCACAAGCTGCATGTTTGAATTATGCAAAAATGTTCAATATTTGATTCTGAGAAAAAACATGGTCATGAGAATTAAAAAAAACCTTAATCAATTATAGCCAAAGGAAATAACAGTACTTGCTGGGCTGTTGATGATGATCCCATGGTTTTATCTGTCTTCACAATTGGTTGCAAGGATTGTGGGGCATATCTGTTTGATCAAAGATATTGTGCTTAGCAAAGGAAATCAGGAAGGCAGCATCAGAATGAGGAAAATAACAGATTCATACCCAAGAGGAGGAAGATTTCTTGACCATGCAGGTGAAACTAGAAAGGAAACAAGCAATGATAAGAGACTAAAAATAAATCAATAGATTGTGAAAGAATCGAACTTAGTATAAAGTAAAAAAAGTGTCAAAGTTACCGGTTTTCTGCTCTTGGTGGTTTGTCAAAATGTGATTATCTTTTTTGATTGGCACCTCTACTACATGCTGGTTTTTCTTAAACTTGTCCATCTTCGTCTCCTCCATATTTTCAATATTCTTGATGTTATTTCCCTATTTTTTGCATCAGAAGCATGATAAGTTATGATGCACATCATATAGTAAAAGATTGTAAAAGAATGATGATTTGGATTCAAACTCTCTACTTACCAATCTCAAATCTGTAGAAGGAGGAGCCTGTTAAAAGCACTTATCATCAGATACTTAGAAGCACAAAGACAGAAAAAAAGTAATTAAAATCACTTAAGATGGATGCTCATTCTCACCACAAGATCGATTGATTCCAAATTAACTTTCTTAGTAATGTCCTTGTCTGAAACATATGATTTAGTATCATCATCATCATCATCATCATCATCATCATCAAGTTTTTCCCTTTCAATTTTAACCAACTCTACAGTTGAACTCTTTGAAGCCAGAGTGGAAGAGTTCTTGTCCTCAACCTTGTTTTTTTCTGTCAGTAAATGTCCAAGTAAAAATTGTTACGGGTCAGAAGCAATAAATTCGATATAAGAAACAATAGTACTACTGCATATCTGGTATGAATGTTCAACCCACCAACATCCATTGATGAGAATGAATATACCTGGAAGACAATAATGTCATTTTGCATAAAATCGATCAACTCGTGTAATGCTCAAGAGAAGATTCAGATTCAAGAGACCACAATGTGTTTTTGGAGTTCAATTCAATAGCTGGCATGAATTACATTTCGCATTCGTGAATTCTCATGTTTATACATACATTTGGGTCTAAATATGCAAAACCATGGCACACTTTGCCTCCTCCAAAAACACACACACTTTTGTGTTTTGGACTTTCAAAAATACATTGTATACATGTTTGGATTAGCGCTAATAGTTACTTTTCTAACATTATTTACAAACTACAGAAATGTACTGATGGAACGCCATCCCAAACAGGCTTTTAACTTCTAGAGTCTGAATTTTTTTTTTTTTGACATTTCTCCACTTGATCAATTTTATGTAAAGTGATAGAATTGTCATTCCATACATATCAGAATACTTTTTGCAAAGAATTAAAGACATACCATATTCACCATTTGTTTTGAGCTTTTCTGATGAATCCTGATTCCTGCCACTCTTTAATCCATACAAAAGCTCAGCTATCTCAGTTTCAATGTATTCTTCAGTAGTTGATGAAGAACATTTATTGGATGTCTGGAATCCAATAGATTTGTGCAACATACAGCTTACAATTAGTACTAAGTGCTCCATTTTTCCCAGATAAGTGGCAGAAGAATAAAGGCTTGTTTGATTCTATTATCTGTTTTTATGTTGTTGGAACAATTCTACAGAGTAAATTTTTCAGAACAAGTATTTGAGAGGGTCTATTTGAATCATTATTTTGGACAAAATATATCATGTTGAAATAAAGGGTGAAAGAATAGTTTGATCTATTAATATGATTATCGTTAATGAAAATACAGTATTCTCTGCCTCTTCTCTAATTTTGTAGAACAAAAAGTAAAAAAATCTAAGGAAAAGACATTATGGTCCTTTTGTTTTCCAAAGCAACTTTTATTTTTAAAAAAAATTAGAACATGTAACCAAAAACATGTTTTTAAACAAGGTTTTTTTTTCTTTTCAGAAAATCCTATTCTGAAAATAAAATAAGAAATTAAGTTAGACCATAACTTACTGGCATACCTTTTTCCGAACTGATGAATTATTTAATGATGAACGAGCCTTCTTGGGGACTAGAAAATTGTTTATTCTCCAAGGAAAGCTTCTCTGCTGATTATGGTCTGATGCCAACAACCAAATATTTGAGGAAAGCCCATGAGAAAATCCAGAATCTTCAAGTTTGTTATCTCTTTTTCTCTTGCTTATTATAGTGAATGGATCTCCATTATCATGATCAGCTACTGTCTCCTGCAACTCCACCTTTTCTCCTTCTTCCTCTATTTTTTTGTGATAAAATAAAAATCATGAAAAGAAATAACATACAGAAAAGCAAGTAGGATGACGAAGGGATGAGAGAAAGGTGATCGTACCAAAAGATGAATCTTTGAGGCCACAACTTGGGTGATAATAATTTCCTCTATGGATACTCACTTCTCTGGTTTGATCCATCAGCTTGGAGTTCTCATAAAATCACACTGATATAAAAAAAAAAATCACACTGTGATTGATGCATCTATGACCATGTCTTCTTGATTCCTAAAGCATTTTGCCCGGTATAATCACACATATATCTTCGTACGGAAGGTAATCATGTCTAAGGCACAGTCGGATAATAAATGTAAGAACTTCTTTAAATGGAAATTCAAACATTGGTTCGTCACATTATGAAGGACTAAACTTTCTACTAAATCCAAGCTTCCATTTTTTTAAAATTAAATGGGTAGACACTAATAACATGATATTACAATCATGATTAAACCAGCAACATTTCTAGGAGTAAAGTTGTCAAACTCACGAATTTAAACAAATACGTTACAGGGATATAAACTTAGATCATAGACTCGAATTGTACTCACGAGTTTACTTTTATTAATAAACAACTATTAGAAGTATACAATTAAGTAATTAAAATATAAAAATGGCAACAATTTGATTTCAGTATATTTAAAATTCAAATAATTGAAATTAAATCTATCAACATCCTTAGGTTAATATATTCAACAGAGAAATTTTTATAAAGTTTATATAGAGAGTCGCTAATCATATTCAAATACAAAAAATTAACACGAGTTTAATAGTAAATTAACACAACTTTGTAAAGTAAAAACGTTAAAACAGTAAACTCGATAACGGAACTAGTAAGTTTAAATGAGATTACCGCTAACATGAATTTAAGAGTGAGTTAACATGTTTTTGTAAGGTGGAATCCTAAAAATTAAAAACTCAGGTAGTCAACTCGTAAGTTTGACAACAATGTTTGAGAGTTTCAGTACCACTAAACTACAAATCTTCAACACCATTGGTGTTTCCAAAATAAAAAAAAGTTAGTGCTTGTTGGACCCTTAAAGCTAATTGAAGGGGGAAAAACTGTATTTGATTTAATGGGTTTTCTTTATAAAGACTGTTAGGTTAGAAGATAGAATTTGACTCTTATGGCTTTTCTTCATATTCCAAATTCTGAAACGGAAATATATGAGTATCATCCAATCAAATTTCAGATATAAACTATATTTTTTTATAAAGATGTATTTAAATATAAATCATGTTATAGTGATTGACTTTAAATATAGTTGGAAGAAAAGTCGGAAACGTTAATCCAAACATTTTAAAATTTTTTGCTTATGCTTCAAAAGGTTGACCAAACACATGCAACAATTTGCACATTTTAAAAACCATGACCGAACAAAGCCTATATTATAAGTTATAGCTCTTCAGGACCCACCGCAATATCTTATAAGAGTTTTAATTCTTTTTTTAAAGGTATTTTAAATTCCCATCAAATTTCAATTGGTCCCTTAAACTTAAAAAGTATATTTTTAATTTTTTTAATGTCAATACGTTAGATTTGTTTAACAGAAAATGATGGCACATCAAGTGTAAACTTTGGTCTGCAATTAAATGATAATAAAATATACTTAAATTTTAATTATTCAATACAATCATTTATATATTTTAAAATTTATCTATATTTTGTGATCATTTAACTGCAAAAAAACAATTAAAATTTGATGAGTTACCGTTTTTCGTTAAATGAAACTAAAGGTATTAAAATAAAATTACTAAAAATGTTTTTGTTAACTTAAGAGATCAAATTAAAATTGAATATAAATTTAAAAGACTAAATGTATATTTTAGCTTTTTTTTTAAATTAATGGCTGAAATGGTGCGCATATATATATATACACGTATATGTATAAAAATTCATGACAAAATTAATGTGACATGGCAGGTCAACAACCTAATCTCTTATTTTTTTTAGATGATTCATCTAAATCTTATAATGAGTATAGTGGTTAAGTACTTATTTACATCAAGAACTAATATATACATTAAATAAATGATTTTTTATGGATCAATCAGCATCTCCTGCATTTTGCATATGTTATTATTATATTTTAATTAAATAAACATATCATATCGGTAGCTTATGAGAGCATCTGGGGTAGGTGTTATGAGAATTTTAGTATTGTTATACCCAAATAAAAAAATCTTTATAAGATTCAAATCTTTTATAATATTTAAAGAAAATCATTTCTTTCCACTCAATCTAACTATAACAATTTTTTACTTTTTTTTAAATAAATTATATTTTCCTATTAATTAATGATAGTATAATTTTTATATATTAAACATTACAAACGGTGTGAACAACCAATAAAAAAACAACAAAAGTTTATTAAACCAACTTAGTGTCAACCATTTCTCAATCAAACACATTAGAATATTTAAAAGAGAAAGAGATGAAAAAAAAAATTAAAAAAGAATTTAAGAGATAAAGAAATTAATAAAATTTACCTCTATGATAATAAATTATCGTTCTTGGCTCAGTTTTAATACCCTAATATGGTTTGCTCCAATTGGCAGTAACTAATAATTTCTGCAAAAACCAGAGATTGATTTGGCATGGTTTTTAAACGATGGGAAGAATTGTTCATTGAAGATAATCCATATAAAATATTACTTCCTTGTGTGTTTTTATAAGTTACAAATAATTAAATTACAAGAAAAACTTAGTTAAAATTAGTTTAAAATAATAAATATTTAAAAGGATACAACTTATTTTTTAAAAACAAAGTTATTTATGAAGAATATGAGTGGCTGAAAGAATAAGTGGAAAATATAAGAGAAAGATGACGATAGCAACAACAAAATATATATATATATATATATATTTATCTCATTAGATTATGTTAGTTACGTACATAGACCTCATGATATTATTATGCCTAATACCAATATGAATAAAAAATGAGATAGACATGTATATTAATTTAGGTTATAACTAAAAATACATTAAATGCTAAAACATTTTTCAAAGTATAGCTCATAAGACACGTTCAAAAAATTGTAAAATTATAAAAAAGATTTGAGAGAGTTGTAACCTACTCCATCCGATCTGGTTATATATGAAAAATACGAGTAATCACTATCAGAAAAATGATATTTAGATATGGAAAATCCGTTGTTAAATGACTATTTTCCGTCGCTAAAATGAGAGTCGCTAATATTTTCCGTCGCTAAATGAAAATTTTTTGATAGAAAATAACTATTTAACGATGGATTTTTCCGTTGCTAAATGACATTTTTCTAGTAGTAAATGAATCACGTCAATAAAAAAATTGTTAAAATTGGTTAATGGGAATAAATGTACAAAAAGATATTTTATTTTTTCATCAAACCCTTATGTTTTGGGGGATAGAGAGGAATGAGTAAAAAAACATGTAAGAGATAATTAATGCAGCAATATAATATGTAATTAATTAAGAAAAAAATGAAAAAAAAAACAAAATGGTTAAAATTTCAAATATCCTTCAAATGTATCCTATAAACAAAACTTGACCACAGCAAAAAAATTTTCTCGTATATAATTATGAAACTAATTTTTTTTTAAAATTTTCCAAAAGATTAAAACTATTTATTCTCCCTCAGTTTAAGGGACTAATTAAACTCTCTCAGAAGAATTTATAGGTCCCTCAAAACAAGGTTAGATCCATATATAAAGGTTGAAAAAGGGTTCCATTTCTCAGAAAATATACAGTTTTAAAAAGTTATGTTAATCAAACCCGGATCAGATTATACACACAAATAAATAAAATTAAATAATATATATATATATATGTGTGTGTGTGTGTATGTGAGCTTCCATTGATTAGGAAACTCTAAAACTTGTGAAGAACATGAAAATAAAAAAAAACAGAGAAGTAAATAAGAATTTAGAAGACAAAGGGAATTGAACCTGGATGTGCTTCTTCTTCGCTCACCTATGTGGACGCCATGGCTGGTTCTCAAAAGCTCCTTGCCTTCATAGAAAATTTGAGTTATGGGAGAGAGATATTGAGACTCCAACGCTATATATATAAATACATAAAAATAGAGCTGTTGTACACGATCGAGATTGATTAATAATTAAAAAAGGGTAAGATATTATATTAAAATGGCGCAGTTGCTTTATTTTAAATAAATAATTCATTATTATTATAATAATAATTGGATTCATGGATTGTAGTGTTGTTTATTTCAAATCATATTATAAGCGTTACGTTTGTGAGTTTGTTTGTTTATTTATTTATTTGTTACAAAGTTCTGTCCACATAGTCATCTCCGTTTTTGTTTTTTGTGAGAGAAGAAAGCGAAAATAATTGGATTTCAAACATTAAATTATCCATTTGAACTTTGAAGCATTAATTTAATATTGATTTTTCTAGTGATAATTTTTAATTATTTTTTCCTTTGAGATCTTTATTGGGTTACATGCACACAATCAACGCACGAAAAAGTAAATGTCAGTTTATTAATTTAAAAATAAAATATGATGACGTGGTCGGGTTGTTCCTCACTTATTATTTAATTAACAGCTTACTTGGTTTCAATTTCAAAAATTTAAATTTTGTTCAAGTACCTACATTTTTTAAAAAAATTATTTTAAAAACAAAACTTCGATTTGAAATCTAATTTTTAAAAAATCTGTTTTCTTGTTAGATTATACCCTCTCTTATAATAAATTTTTTCTTTCCTACTTTCTCTTTCTTTCTCTTTCCTCTTTCTTACCTATTTTTTACCTTGAAAACCATAAAAGTCAAAATTTTCTAAACATTCTCACCTTTTCAAAACCTCGGTTTTATTTCTGGACCTGTAAAAACTATTCTTTAAAATATAAATTTTATCTTGGAGTCCGTGAAATATATTCTCAAAAAGACTTCCAAACGAACCCTAAGTTGGAAGGCTTCAATTCCTTCCTTGAGCATAGAAAAATATCTGGGATCAGCCACTTTATTCTTTCTTTTTTATACAAACGGAGATTAAACAAAAGGAAAAAATAAAAAAAATTAAGTGACTCCCGCTGCCTTCAGAAAAGAAACTATAGAGGGTCCATTAAGGATGTAATGTCCAAGAGCACCACTAAATGCATTCTTTACCATACAATCAGGAGCTTCATTTACATTCTTTACCTCAACCACTTAATTGAAGGGTTTGGAGGTATTGATATTAGTCTCGTATCATTGATTTGCCCGAAAGAAGGCTTGTCCTATAATACTGAATTTTTTAAAAAAATTGAAAAAAAATAGAAAAACTTAATTAGTTTGTGCTTATAGGTTTGCTTGTTTGTTAATCAGATTCTTCAAATATTAGCCAAATGTCAATTTCCCATAAAATATAAAATAAAAAAGAGGTTTATTTATTATTCTTTTTATATGGATAATATAAAGGATACACGATGAAATTAGTAAATAAATGTACAATTTTTAACTATTCAAACAAATCTTAAGTTCCAGTTTATATGAATGCAAAAATACGCCTTTGAAATAACAACTCAAATTAGATCAAACAATCAATTATGAAACAACGCTTACCCAAAAAGACAGCCCCCTTCGAAGATATTTGGTAAAATTGGAGCGAGCGATACAGATAGACAGTAGGTGTGTTTGGATAGCATGTTGGTAGAACGGATACAGATTCCGAGATAAATATGTGAGAGGAATTTTGTCTCGATAAACGTATGAATGGCTTTTGGTTAGCCACAGAACTGTGTGTGTTTAGGAAATCCGTTAGGAAAAAAATAAGTTACGACTTTCAAAATGATTTTATGGATTTCGAGATAGTTTTACGAATTTCACGATGGTTTTATAAATTTCAAGGTGGTTTTTACAGATTTCGAGATGGTTTTGTTGTAGTTTGCGTGCTACGTTAGGAATAAGTTATTCCTAAACATGCACAAAGAGATGGGCAAATGTGAAATATATAATTGATTTATATAAATTAAGAAAATTAAATCAACTTAGTTATTTTCTTTCAATGGATTTTTTTATTGATATCAAAAAAATATAGTAAAGGCATCTTTCAATTGGTTTCCACGTAAAGCCTTATCAAAGATTGGTTTCTAAAATATGTTTTTCATGGCGATCATGAATTAAAAGAAAAAATTTATATTAATTCAAGATAAGAGAGATGTACTTCTCGTAAAATATTCTAGTTTTAAAAAAAATGGTTACCAAACGACTTTATCAATATAATTATTAAATAAATCATCGGACAAGAGAAACAATAATTATTCTTATCAAAAGCAAGCTGTACGTATTATTATTTTTTCCTCGACACATATGAATATTATATTAATTATTTTTTTAATAAAAAGGACACGTTATCTCTATATTGTGTTATTAATAAACTCAATTATCAAAGAAAAGTAGGCAATTGGACCATAAAAAATTATTAAAATTTATTAAATCACAAAATAATAATGGACAAAAGCTTGCAGCTGCATCAAGTCTCCCACACTTTTATTTTAAATAATAGGGGAAGGATCCACAAAGAATAGATTAATTAATTATTGGTAATGCTTTCATTATTAAAATAATTAAAATACTAATTAATTAATATATTAATAGGCAACTTCTGTCAGATTTGGTCATTAAATAATGGGTTCAACTCACCATCACATGACTATTGAACTTGGGTTGTTACTATAATAGAATATTGGTTATTAAAATAAAATGATTTTTTTATTTTTTATTTTGACTGGACCTACCTTTTTTATTCCACTGAATACATTTTCTAGTGCACAAATGCATCTAAAGAATAAATCTGAATAATCATGATTTTAAAAAACAATTGGTGTTTGTCAAAAAAAATTGTTATACATTTTATTATATATACCTGTATTAGTAGGGTTATTTTATATATTTGTAGCGGTTATAATCGTTGCAAGGGCATGTTGTAGTGATTCGATGAACCGCTGTAAAATACACCATGACAAATGATTTAGCGACGGTTAAAAAGAACCACGGCGCACATAGAACAAACCGTTAGTAAGTTTGCCGCGGTTAAAAAACAATTGTTATACATTTTATATTATATAGGTGAATTACACAAGACTCTCATGAACTTATAACCATATACAAACAATCCCCTTAACTTTCAAAATTTGCTAATAAATCCCTATGAGCTTTTAAGTTTGCACGGATAATAACTCTTAACTATGAGTTATATGCCCTCTCAATATTTACTTTTAGGTGCATATAAGCCCTCTAACTTTGATGGATATCTAAATAAACCCCTAAATTTTAAACCATATGGGAGACATCTTTATATATGAAAAAGTTTAGAGGGTTCATTGTAAAATTTTAAAATTTGGGGTTGTAATTATAATTTAGCCCATTTTGTATAATAAAAGCTATAATAAATCTAATTATTCGTGAGCAATGCCTCATTGCTTATGCATTGAGATGGGATCCACACTAGTAGTATATATTAATTCTTTTTAATAAACATGTCCTACTAATGGTAAAAGCTAATTGAATAAATTAGTGGGTACAGACAAATAATAAAGCTGAAGAATATATATATATATATATATAATAAAATCATTGAAATGAGTGTTGAATAGATTAATTAAAAGATACTATATGGAACGAATCAAATGATATGGTTTTTTTAAATGGAGTTATTAAGTTACTATTTGTGTGTGTGTTCCAAAGGAAAAAAATAGTTTAGACAATAATTTATTTTAGATTTCCAAGTTGGGTTTTTTTATGAAGAATTTCCAAGTTGGATTAACAATGGAAAATTAAGAAAATAACTTGTTATATCTCCTATTTTTTATATCAAACAAGTATTTAATACATAAATATTAAGAAAAATAGTTATAATCAGTAAAAAATTATAAATATGGCAGATATATGATTTTATTTTTAAAAATACCCTCATTTATTGATTGACTAGTGGTTCATTTGTTAACATTAATGAGGGTATAAAGAGAAAATCTTAATATATATATATATATATATATTGGACAAAGGGTACTTCTTTTTTTTTTTGTATAATTTACTATAATTGCTATTCTCAGTTAGTGTAAAACATAAAGGTATTCTTTTTTATGGCTTTTCTTTTGTTCGTCAATAGAATAAAAATGGTCTTTTGTTGATTAATAGAATAAAAATGGTATTTTTCAGTTGTTTTTCACGTAAGATTTCTCTTTGATTGGTTCAAGAATAGTTTTTTTTAATAGGTTGAAGAATATATTTTTATATCCTACAATAAGAATTCAAAAATGATTTTCTCTAATTCAACATAAAAGGCATGCTTCTTTATTGACTAGAAGTTAATTTATTTATATATGATTATTGTTGAATGTCTTATTCAACTGTTATGTAAATCATTCGTAATACTCTTTTCAATCTTTTTTGGACATGAGAATCAGATTGTTATTTTAAAACCAGAAAATAAAAAGTAAAAGCAACTTGGGCATTTTTTTCCACTAAAGACAAAAAAATAATAATAATTTAAAAAGCACACCAATTATCTTTATTATTAGTTAATTCTTAAAGACATGTCTTGGACCATTAAAAAAAAGACATTTATTAAATAATAAAAATATTGGACAAAAGCGTGCTCCATCGAATGACATTTTTTGCCCTAGCCCAAGATTGAATGAATGAATTAATTATTGGTGATGTTCTTCTGGTTAAAATAATTAATTAAATAGTTAATCGATAGGTGGCTTCTATTTTTTTTCAATACAACAGGCAAGTGGTCTTGAAGGGTTTATAATCAAACTACAGCACTAACAAGGGACCTGCTGGCTCCCAGCAGCCCCTTGATCTAACAAAAAAGTGTTGCCTGAGGATGCTATCACTTGAGAAAGCAAGATTACTTCTGTGCTTATTTGGAAAGTACATTGTGTCTCGTTACATATAAGTTAAAATAAAATTTCTATCACATATGTATTTTGGTTTGTGTAAAAACACTATCTCAACGGATTCTCAAAAACACTATCGCCATTGTAAAGTAGTCAACGGGTATCATCAATTTCTGTAAAATATCTCCACACCTATCTCGCATTAGAATATTGACGGCTTCTATTGAATCCGAGTACACATGCACCCGAGAGAGATTAAGACCGTGACATATCTGCAGCCCTACTTTTATAGCCATAGTCTCTGCAATAGAAGTTGGATAAGGTCCCAACTTACGTTTAAAACCCAATATCCACTGCCTTCTGTAATCTCAGATTAATCCACTGCAAGCAGCTAGATATGGTTTGACGAACTGATGCATCTACATCAAGTCTAAATGCATCTTGGGGGTGGTGATGTCCAGTTTTCTGCTCTATCCATCCTTGTCTGGAAGATCCTGTGCTGGAGTTTTCCTCCCATGGTTGATTCCATCAAGAGAAATAAGTAATGGTGAAGCACTTCATTTTGCAGATGCATTACTACCTTCAAACACCTGTTTTTGCACCTCTATTAATTTCCAGATTTGATCATTGAATAATAGGTGTAAGTTGTAACACCACTCATAGTGATTGAGGATATCACTATAACACTTTTTTTATAGCATATCATGATGATACCTATTTTTATACTTAGGATATCGCTATATTATTATAATACTGATCATTATAAATATCAAATAGTAATATTTATCTCATTTATTTCCTTTTTATACTTTTTTAAGTGAAATTTCTTTTTTATACTTTTTTTGTGCATACTTCATTGAACATCAAGTTGTTTTAATTTTGTACACCTCTATCAAGCCAATTTCTAATAAGAAGGGTTAACGTGTGAAAATACATATAAGGTTTGTAAGATACAAACATATCTTTGAACATTTAAAATTAAAACAAATATATTAGATTTGTTACATATAACATATCACCGTTAAGGTGAGATTAGACTATTTTTACATGTGTGTGTATATATATATAATGATATTTATTTTTATTTAACGGTTATGATATTTTGCTATTATATTGAATGTTCATATATTCTTTTGTATCCTTAAAAATATGTTTAATGCACTTTTATTGAAACGTTGTATGTATTATTGTACTTGTTTGACAACGTTTGGCTTGTAGCCATAAGCACGTTCAACAGTATTTTTCCGTAAAACGAGACAATCTCCTTCATATATTTGCCTCGGCTTGTGTGAATAAGCCCATAAGTACTTCTCTACCGCTTTATCAAACGGGTCCGTTTGGTAAAGCGGTGGAGAAATACTTATGGGCTTATTCACATAAGCCGAGGCAAATATGTGAAGGAGATTGTCTCGTTTTACGGAAAAACACTGTTGAACGTACTTATGGGAATAAGCTGGTCATTGCCAAACAAGCACTACATATTGAGGCAAAAAAAAATATTTAAAGACAAGGGTAGCAATATAACTTTAAGTGACCTTAAAAATTCTGAAACTTTAGAAAAGGACTAAGTCACGGAAATTGGATTATACTTTAAGGATAAATTATCAAAGTGCTCGTCCTTCAATTTGTTTTTAAAAGGCACCCTCTGTTGGAGCACCAACCGCGAGAGCCAATGACCCCCACCGGCAACCGGAAATAGAAAGGTGGCAACCGGTGGTCAGCGTTTCATCAAAAGGTGGCTCCTAAGGCCCCATTTACATTGACATTAAAAAAAAATACGTTTATAAAAGTTAAAATCAAACTTTTTTTGACATATTTATAACACATAGAACACAAGTCATATTGAAAAAATCTACCACCAATCCAAACAATTATTTAAAATCATAAAGAAAAGGCATTTTGATCATCTATCATTAACGTTTAAAATAGGGCAGGTTTTACATAAATATGTTTGAGCTTTGGAAAAAAAAAATTTAAAGCTTGAACTTGGGCCCAAGATTGTGCAAGGAATTTTAATAGTTTGAATGCGAGTTTTCCAAAATTCTGGTAACACCTGAAACTCTTTTAAAGGCATACTTAAAATACATACCTTTAAATAAATAAGAAAAAATGCTCAATGATCACAATCATCTAACTAAATGGAAATAAAAATAATCACATGTTGATGAAGAATGCGTATTTTCTAAAAATCAAACGAGTACAGATGTAAAACTAGATTTTACCACTTTTTTTCAGATAAAATAAAGGGTTGCGTTTGTATGTTAACAATAGGATGCAAAAGTTGGTGTTAAGGATATATTAGTAATTTATAAATAATTTATAAAATAAATTTACATTACATTATATAATTATATATAATAGCTCTGTTTGTTTTACCCGTTTTGCCAACGGGTACGCTTACCGAGACACTTTTCCTCACACATAAACTACCTCAGAATCTGTGTCCATTTTTTCAACGGGCTATCCAAACGGAGCCAATAATGTAAAACTTTTTTTAAAAAATAGTAGGTCATACCTACAGACTTGTAGGCAAAGCCTTATTTTTTTTTTTTTTGCCAACCAAGGCCTTATAAAATAAGGCCTGACTTATTTGCCTAAATAATAGGTCTATAATAGGCTTAAATCTGAACCTAACTTATTCACTAAATATCAACCAATTTTCACCTTTATTTCTTTTTAAACATTATTTAGTTTTTGCCCTTATCCTTTGCTGAAGTTTCTTATAGATTGTTTGTAAATCCATTGGGAGGGTGATTTTACATAAGCTGAAGTAAGTATATGAAAGGAGTTTTATCTTGACTTATGTGCAACGTGGTTTCAACCTTCTTCCAAACAAGCACTTGTACGTATATTTGGGAGTCTGTTTGAAGAAATGAGTACACGGATTTCAAGATAACTTTATGAATTTCAAAACGCCTTTTACGAATTTTGAGATAATTTTTGTCTTATCTTACTTACACTGGTTCTGAAATGAATTTTGCTCTAATAATAAAAAATGTATTTATTAAACTAAAATGGGATTGTTATGTTTTGAACTGACTTCTTTTTTTTAATTGTATTCTTTCAACGAACATGCACACCTAATGATAAAATTAGAAAGAAATAAAATAAATTAGTGCGTGGAGCCAAATCCATAGTACTTTTCCTTTTCATACAACTAAAACGAATAATAAAATCCAAGAAAATAAAATATGTATAATTATAAAAATCATTGACGATTGATGTGACAAGCATTTGGGGTCGCATAGTTTGGGGATGTGAAATCTATTAATTAACTAACAAAAATATATAATATGTTAATCAATTATGGAACGAATCAAATGTAATGTTATTTTTTAAATCAGGATTATTGGCGGGACTGGCTTTTTTTTTAAAATTTTTTTATTTCTTAGTCGGGTTGGTGGTGGAGATTAGAAAAATGATTTAATAGATAATAGTATAAATTAAGGCAAGTTGTAAATTAACTGAAAGGAATATATAGACTTGTGCATAATAAATTTAAGCTAAAATACAGTATTTATTTATGAAAGTGAAGGTGATTTTTACTCCAAAAGTTTTCTCAAAAAGATAATTTTATCTTAAAAGGTTTTTGTGGAGCAATTTCATCCTAAAAACTTAGCAATGTTACCATTATTAAATGGAGAGGTTGACGTCCGCCACTTATGACAATATGCCATATAATATATATATATATAATGTAAATAATAATATTATCTCTCATGAGTCATAAATAAATAAAATAAAATACTATATCTGATGAACCATAAATTATTGTTGATTAAGTTCAAAAAACTGGATCGGGTATTAAATAAGGTGAAATAGTGGTTTGAGGATTAATTGGTTAAATCAAAGTCAAACAAGAGTCGTACCAGTTATATTAAAATAATATAATTTAGTATATTGTATTTTAATTTAAAAAATTAATAGGTAAAACCTAGAATATTATTTTACACATATTTTAAATTTTAGAGTTTAATTAAATATTAGTTATAAAAATAATTGGGATAAAATGAATTAATTTTATCATATATCTTCAAGAGTAAATTCATTTAAATAGAAAACAGAGAATTAAAAGCTAGTTTTGTTACCATATTTTTTAAAGAAATCAATGAACCACATCATCTCACTCTAATTTCATTTTTAGTGTTTATAGCTTTTAAGTTTTTTTCCAAAAAAGTAAGAGAATCCGTTGAACTGGATTGATGGGTCATTACTGACCCCTAGTTTATTGGTCGATCAGACTGATGGCTAACTATCGATCCAGTCCATTTTTTTCTCTACTCTTGATTATTACCGTCTCTTTTAATAAGACATTATAATATGAGGGTAAAAGGACAAAAATAGCCTAGAAGTTTTTGCAAATTGCCACTGATCACACAGAAGTAATCTACGGGTAATTTTGGATTCGAAAATTTTAAAATGGAGCATTTTCGCCCATGTCTCTAAAAGTGTTAATGTTGATCATTAAAGTTAACTAACTTTCCCATTGGGGGACTGACAGTTAAATTAACATTTTTAACACGGGTGAAAATGATCTATTTTAAAACTTCTAGCTTCAAAAAGGCTCATCAATAACTTTCGTGTGACAAGTTTCAATTCATAAAAACTGTCAGATTTTTTTTATTCTTTAACCCTAATATATATTTGTGGAGTCCATGAGAAAAGACATGAAATATTTTGATTGGAGATGGTATAGATAACATGTTACTCTATGAACATGTAGCTTGAGTAGTAAAGTCTTGTGCTGTGAACGCATAGACAGGTAAAAAGTACATATGTGAACTATCAAGGAAGTAATAACCGCTAAAGAGGCTAGAGTAAGGCCTAAATGAAATGAATTGAATTATTGAAAGACCCTTATGTTCACAAAAGACTAAATCAAAAAGAAGAACCAGGCATTGGATGCGGCATAAATGAACTTGAGCATGCCAAACTCTTCTGCTATGGACAAACATTCAAGGCCGAATATATCGACTAAGAGCACAGAAACCGTAGTGAACAATTCTTCTGTACGCTACGGGGATTGATGACGATCATTAATTTGCTCTCATGAATGTTTCACTAGCTGTCGTCGACGCCGGGTAAAAAGCTTATTATCTCGACCCGACCCGTTTGTATTGGCATGATCCGATTTAATCCGGTTGCCCTTTTCTCTTACAATAAAAGTAAAGGTTAACATAATCATTTTAATCATAAGAAACTCTTCACAAATTATTGATTGGAAAGTCATAAAGTTATTACATTAAACATAATATATCTTAGAAGTTGGGGTTACCGACTTTTGCTCTAAAATGTTTACAAAAAATGGTCAAATTTCTTCTTACTAAGGATGTATTGGTGGTATTACATCTACTAAAACTATGACTGTAGTAATTATTCAATGTGAAATGTAGAAATTAGATCACCAATTTATAAATATTAGTTCAATTAGTTATTTGTAAGAAATGTACGTTAATTGTCTAAAATATTGTTTTAATCATTTGTATCAAGAATTAACCCACGATAAAACACATGAAGTAACTATAATTAATAAGGGTAATTTGAAGAACAAATGATATAAACTTAAAAGATAGAGTGGATTAGAGGTTTGTATATAGAACTTAAACCCACTGCTTTACTAACTTTTATATTAATCAACAATGTGGCTTCCCACTAAGATTAACATATATCAATTTTAATATTGGCATAACTATTGAGGTTGTTCTTTTAGCTGATTTCTTAAAAAGTGAACTTTCTTAAAGAATATCTCAGACAAATGGTAACTAAAATTTGCAAAGCTACCAAATCTATACAAATAGTAACTGAAATTTGCAAAGCTACCAAATCTATCTCTTATCTATATTATGCAGATTATTATTATGTCTTCATTTTTTAGCTTGTGCTAGAAGTTAATTTAAGAGTAAATTTACTGAACTGAATTGATGAATAAGAAAATCAAACCAAAATGTCAGACAAAAAAAATAATATCTGAAAAGTTTCAACTTATCACTAACAAGTAAAAGTGGCATCATTTATACGTTACTGAACTTTTTTGATATTATTTTTTTTGTATCTAATAGAGTCTTGTAAGCTGATCGTATATAAAGGCTTGATGTCACGGGTCTAATCCCATCTATAGTCTCAAGCTACTAACACTCATCATTTTAATTAAAAAAGTAAATAAAAATATCTTTCAACTGATTTCCATCTTTATCTTATATGGTTACTAGAAATTAATACCGATGGTGAATTAATAAAAGGAATTTTTATTTATATTAATTCAACATAAGATATTTACTTCTTTAATCACAAATTATATATGTTGGTTTAAAAATAGTTGCTAAACTACTTTGTCAATATTAAAGGTTAAACAAACCATTGATAAATGTTCTTTTCAATACTTGTGGACAAGGGAAAGAAGCATTACATTCTAATGTGATTTCAAGAATTGAAGACATTTTTCTTCTTTCGATAGGCATGAATATTAAATTTTCTTAACATAAGCACACGTTATTTCTATATTTTATTATTAATATAATAAACTCAGTGCTCATAAAAAGGGGTACTATTGGACCATTAAAAATATTTATTCAAATTTATTAAATTATAAAAAAATTTTGGACAAAAGCCTGTTGCATCAAGTTCAAGTCTCCGACACTTTCATTTGAAACAGAAGTGAGGGATCCATAAAGACTAAATTAATTAATTATTGGTAATGCTCTCATTAATTAAAATAGTTGCATAAAATATTAATTAATCATTAATTAAATAATATATTAATAGGCAACTTCTGTTAGATTCCGTCTTCGAAAAATGGGTTCAAATCTACTAGAATAACCTATTGATTATTAAACTAAGATGACTTTTTTTTTTTTAATTTTGTTGACCGAACATTTTGTTGTTTACAGCTGCATCTAAAGAATGAATCTTAACTATAATAATGATTTGTGAACGTCAATTTATTTGTCAAATAAAAAATTATTATATATATATATATAATAAAACTCTAATACAACTAACTATTTATTAGCTCATTGCTCATACTTTGGAAATGGGAGCCACACTACTTTTATATATATATATATATATATAACCATGTCTAACTTGTAATGTAAATGATAATTGAATAAAGGGAATATCCAAATACAATGCTCTTAAAATACCCAAAATCAATAAATAATCAGTCCAAGGGAACCAAGTTGAACTTTCAAGATGTTGTTAATTTACCAATACTGAGAAAATAAAAAGTAAAAGAAAAAAAGGAAAAATCAAGAAGTGAATGTGTATTTGTATTAAAGGTAAAATTTACCTTTTCAATATGATTTAC
>JANTPZ010091554.1:0-16609 GCA_025593235.1 Vachellia pachyceras
AAGAGGGATTCTCTATCTATGTCTCTTATGAAGCGAATCAATCAGATCACACCGACGATGAAAAACAAAAACCAAAATGCTTCTCTTTTTTATTACTGCATTCATTCATCAGTGTCTAGGACTTTTGATTTCGAGTCATTCACGAAATTCAGGAAGAACCCACCGAGGAACAAAATCTTGTCAATGATCAGCCGTCAAATATCGAAACAATCGAAACCCTCCAACGAATTTGGTTCTGACCGAGGAATCCACTATTCGAGTTGGCGTTGCAACGACAAAAATGAATCTGAGCGGCGATGGAAAATAGCCAATGAATTAACCCGGAGAGGATCAGAACAAGCATTTATCGAAAAGGCACCAAAATGGGTTCAAGGGTGTTGCAGAACTAATTAAAATGGAGAAATTCGAAGTGGGGTAGTTGATGATTAACTGAAAAAAGAAAGAGAATGAGCATAGGATCCAAATAACAACGACGACAATAATAATAATCCAACAATAGAAAAATTCGAGAAAGAGGAATGTTTTCTTTCGAAAGTCGTCGTCAACATCGGTGACGACATTCACAAACATACTATTTTAGAATCCATGAGCCGCTAATGGCAAAAAAAGAAAAGAAAAAGAAAAGAATCCATGAGCAGCGGGTGCTCAGCGGCTAAACGACGTCGCATGAGTGCTGGCCCCTATTTCTGCATCTTACTTCTTACCTTTCGTTTGTTAGGCAATCTGTTAGGTCACTCCTTTTCTTAAAAAATAAAACAATTCACTCAATTTTTATTTTTTTAAAGTAACACATTAAGATTATATTTTAAAATTAACTTATATGTACACATATTATACATATTTAAAAATTTATTTAAATAAGAGTTAACATTCATTTAACATTCTGAAATCTTTTCCAAGTATGTTTAATATTTTAAAGTATTTTGTGATATGATATTTTCTTTAAAGTATGTTATGTGATCAATTTTAACCTCATTGTTAACACAATAAAATATGTTCAATGAAGGCGGTGGAGGGCATGAAGCCATCATCCAGGATGCCGCGTTTGTTGACCTTCTAGATGTTGCAGAGGATTTGGAAGCTTGTGGCGCTGAGGACGGCGAAGAGTTTTCTTCGTGCCGGTGGTGGGCTTGGTGGCCGGACTTTTGGCAATAAAAGTGTTGGTCGGAGCTATCTAGAAGAGTGAAGGAGGAGAGAATTTTATTCTTTAATTTTTTGATAGGGATACTTTGGTAAATTGCTAATATAAATATATATGATTAAAAAATATCATGATTAAAATTGTTGAACGTGTTGTGAAAAAATATCATTTTGCGAAAAAATATTATTGAACGTACGATTGACTTTTATAATCGCTTTACTAAACAAGCACCATATAAAAGAAGCATAATTTTTCGTCACTTTCTTTTTGAAAAGGAAAAGAAAGAAAGAAAATCATTCATCACTTGAAAGGTTAGGAATTAAAATCTTCATCTACAAGATTTGAAGATTCCAAATCCCATCTTTGAGGTGTACACGAGATGAGCACCAAATCCATATCTGAGCTTTAACTCATTTTAGCACCGAGATCTCAAGACCTTGACAATATCTGCAAACACGAAAATTTTTTAATCTTCCAGTCTCCGTTCCTATTACAAATAGGAAAATTAATATCACAGCCACAATTTATAACATTTCGTAACTATAATAATCATACACATGTAGCACCAAAGAAAGCACAATCTTCTACCGGTCAAAACGACAATGGTTGCTTATGATTCATTGGAAAACAAAGGATGAGGTTACTTGTCAGTGTTTGAATTTGACTTACCATGACTGAGTTAGCTTTTAGGGCGTTTGACAAGGGGAAAGGACACCCTTTGTTGAGGATTTTGCTGCATATCTGTATTGTCTTCCTGAGAGGGGTTGGGATCAGCAATGTCTTCATCCTCAGTTTCTTCCATGGGCTGGGAAGGCCTTTTCTTTGGAATTACCAGCTGGTAATTAGGGCTGATTAGTGTATCCTTATCAGGAGGAAGAGGAAGGCCAGGACCTACTATTGTTTTTGGTAACGGTATCTTGTTGCGGTTGCGTGCCAACTCCAGAAGCACCTATTAAGATGTTACATCAAACATTTTATGCTTCAGGAGAAAAAAATTGCTGCTTTAAAGTTCATGACAAATTTAGTATCAAGCATTTTTTGAGTGAGACCAGAAATATTCTCTTTTGATGACAGAGACTAATCTCACTTCACATACTTTAGGCGAAAAGTAGACTCCAAACTATGTTTGCTTGAAACATAAATTGGTAATCAAATCCCTAACAATTTGTTCATGAGAAGGCCTGTCACTCATATCAACCTAAATTGGTGGTTACTATCAGGTGTTCTAAAAAAATTACTACACGAGCATCTACAGCAACTCTTGCTTCATTGCCCCAGGAAAGTGTTGTGACCAATAGCAAATCAGACATGCCCAAGAAATTAACAACAGAAAATTTAGTTAGAAGGTGCTTCAGCTAGGTACATTCCAATCTGAAAAATTGTGGAACAAGGAAATAGGGTAAAGAGGGAAAAGACGATACATCATATGCAAGCTTTTCTGGAATCCAGTGCCACAATTTATATGTGATAATTGAATGGAAAAAGAAAAGAAAATCCTTTTCAAGCTTAATGAAGAAGCAACAATGCAGTTAAGCAACAGCTTATCTGTGGAGTGGACAGGGATGATTCCGAGTCCAACGTCAGCAGATTGTACAATAATATTTTGTTTTATTTTATTGACTAGAAAGTGTATCAGAAAATTATTCTAGTAATCAATTACCAATTTGGCTGTTTCAAAACGAGGAAGACATAGCTTCAATGTCACATGCTTACACCATTTTTTCCCCTGACCAATTACGTTCTTTACTAGCTCACATGTGCTTAACACCTGCAAACTTCAAAACTGGGATTGAAGCAAAACAAAGGAACGGATCTCATCTTGTAATTCCATGGGAAAGGAAGGACACAATGAAATTTTAATTTCCAAAACAACAGAAAGTTTTTCATAAAAATTTTCTTCTTTTCTCTTGTCCCTTATCGAAACAAACCACTATCATCACAATAGTAGACATAGCACTTCCAATAAATGCAACATTACCTCTCTAGGTGGTGGTTGAGAGAAGCTAAAGTTAACCTTTGACTGAATAGCAAGCTTAACATCATCACAATCAATTGCAGATTTGCTAGCATGCTCAGAATATACTTGAGCATCTGTCAATACTTCAACAGCGTAGCGATACCACAACTCAAGAAATTTGTGCATGACTAGAGGTTCGTAGTCCTCCACTCCCATTGATTTCAAAAGAGACTTCACAATTTTTGCATCCCTGGGCAAATCCTCGTCGTTATCCGCCATAACGTCAATGCACAATTTGATTGTTCCTAAAACAGAGCAGATATGAATCAATACATATTAGGATGACTTACCAAGCCAAATCAGCCAAACCATATATAGAAAGCAACATACTTAGATCTAGCACATACCACAAGCGTTTCTTAAAAATCAATGCCTTCAAATAAGGATGATGATGGGGCCAAAATTATCTGAAATCCCTATATACCAAAGCAGGATTTCCCTGAATTGTAATCAAATTCTAAATTCGGCACAGTATCACAACAGTTTCATCCCTGGAAGCGCACAAATCATGTTGGACATGAGGGTAGTATTGATATGTGGGGCGTGAACCATGCAAGTGTGGGTATTTGTGGTATTTTGGTACAGTTAGAGAGAGAGGAGATCATATAGCAGTGGGTTTGGTTGTAGAGAGGGCATGGAATTAGTGAGTGATATTGGGAGAGTTTCTCTGGCCTCTCGAATGCTAGGAGAGTTTAGCTTTTGTGTTTAGGTTTACCTCCATAAGACTTACACTCTATGGAGGCATTTGATCATTCCGAAATACATATTTCAGTTTCTGATTCCATCAAATCACCATTTCAATTTTCTGCTAAACACGCTTGAAATTAATCACCAAGGTGACCTCAGCCTAGCCTAGGTTCACTATTTAAATTAATGTCCAGCATAAACAATAATTGAACTGAAATTACCATGAGCTTTATCACCCAAATTTACATTCAGTTAAGGTGAGAAGAAAGCTAGAGCATGCCAGTAAAAGCATCAAAGACAGAGTGAAGCTTTATCAACAGATTCTATAGTCAATTAAACAAAAAAGGCATGTTCATGCTAAAAATAACAGAGCTCGCGATAAATAATCAGAATTTATGCTCAAGGTTTCGCTAGAGAAGGTTTTATCATACTAAAATCACCAGAGACAATGGCAAGCTTTACCACAGATTATATACTCAAAATTAAGCTAAAAACATCACAAGATGATGCTTCATAAACAACTGATACAGCAGCCAAACATTATCAGAACAATTTATACTCAACCAAAATCACGAACATGGAAAGCAAATCCCAGATAACACAGATTTTCATCATAATAATTTCATGCAAATTAAATATTAGATGTACTCACAAAAAAAGTCCACTAATCTTCAACAATGGATAGTGACCTATAAAGCAAAGTAAATAAAAGTAATGCATTGAAGGAAGACACAGCAGAATCAGGGGGGATCTAAAGCAGGATTGGCAAATTCTCTTTTTCCTTTGCTTTCAAAAAAGAAAACAGATCATAAATTCTGAGATACATGCATATTCAAGTTCTAAACTTCAGTAGTGGTTCCTCCTTCAATTGGATAATTTCGTTCTTTCAAAAGATTTCACATTCCAATCCTACATATAAAACTGACAGCTATAAATTTCGTCCTATCAAAACTCAAGGTCTGGATTGAAAAATCAATAACTATAAGCAAAAGTGTGCTGATGATAGTGATGAGACAGCAGGCCATGGAGTTGCAGGAACACATTTTTAATAAAACCATTTCAAGAACAGCCATAGGCGGACCTAAATTACACCCAGTGAAATCTCTGAAACATGCACAATTGATATGATACCCTTTTAACTTTTGTTCCAGATACTTTAACAAAGAAGCCTTAGTAAAGCCAATTGATTCATCCACTCAGGTAAATCCTCCCGGTGATGAAGAATGACAGTGATAACACTTGCAATTTAAGCTCTTCCAACCAAATAAAACGAAAAACTTTAATACAAAGCAAGAAATGGTGCAATAGCATCCAACTTAGGATTGACAAGCTCGACAAGTGTGGAATGTCAAACAAAAAAAGGAAGCTCCTCCACCTAGACAAGAACCATTTTTTGTAATAAAACTAAGAGAAAATGAAAGTGAAAACCAAGGTACTGAAAACTTTATTGGTTGATAAACCATTCGAGACAATGGTTTAAGGGTAGGTGATTCAAACTAGGGTCAACTCAAGGTAAAATCAATCATGATTAAAATAATATGATTTAATTAAAAAATCCATACCATCCGAAGACCAAACAAGACCTAACGTCTTGTACATGCATGTCTAATACATAATTATTCCAACAATCAGCAGTGGGATTATTGGAATTGGTAGTGGAATTATGACTTCCTTCCGTACTGGGTTTATTTCCAATATCCAAGTTCAATAATCTATTAACGCTTCAGAGTCGGCATAAAAAATCCAGCAAAAGCTACAAAGTATCAAAACACTAAAACAGAGTTATATAACGATCAATATCCCATGCATTTAGCAGCTAAGGAAGAATACCAAATTATTTCAATATGCTAGTTGAGGCAGAATACATAACAAAACAGAGTTACAAAGAAATCATTATCCCCCCCCGGCCCCAGCTAAGACCAGTTCTCATTAGGTTATTTTTGCTTCTGGAAGAAGCCGTACCGAAAACCAGTTCACAGACCTATAGGCAGAGGTTCAGTCCCAGTACAAATAAAATATTTAAATTCAAGGTCTGGGAAGAATAGTAATAAAGATTCCTATGTTTTGATTAAGAACCAACTGAGCTAAATTGGTAACTAGAGGAGTAAGAAATAATGGATTTCCGATCTCATCTCCAGACGGCTACCAATCATATTAGCTTCGGAAAGGAACCGTAAAGGAGAGCCTACCTGGAAGAAGCCACACGAAGAGGGTGATTGATGATTGAACTCTGGTCTCTAAAGTCTATGATTCTCTACAAATTGATGGACTTCGCCGAGCTACACGACGGACGGACTGAGGAGCACGACGACCACGAAGCAGCAATGAACGACGGCGACAGTAACGGGCAGAGGAGAACAAAGGCGAGGGCAAGGAGGATTTGGGGGGTTCTAGGGCGAGGACTGAGGAGAACGGCGACGAATGACCATGAGGAATGAGAAATTGAGAACAGCCAAGGGAGGGAATCCCGAATCCGAGACTCAATTCGTTGATAAAAGGAGTATCACAGCATTAATATTAAAAACCATTAAGGGCTGTTTGGCTAGGTTTAGTTTTAAAGTGTAGGTTTTAACTCAAAATTTAGATTTTGTTTAAGTATAAAATTTTTTTAAAAAGTTATTTTGGTTACAAAATCTCAGTTCGAAACCTATGTTTCCTCTTGATTGAGCATTATTTATATCTCTTTCGCACTTGAATTTCCAGAGTTTTGATCCAATTTTAGCCCATTCATGATCCTTCTTGTTCTTAATTTGAGATTTAGAGTTGTTGATCTTGATTAGAGTGAATTTTGGGTGCATTTTCCATAATAATGATATTATTGTGCTTAAATTCCATCATGAGCAAATGATACTTCAAATATTTGCTATTTCATTTGAGGAGCTCTGATCAAGAACATGAGGAAACATCTCTGGAGAGGTTCGTTACGACGCAATCCAAAGTTCGTCGTGGCCAAAGTTCATCAAGCCAACAAAGAACTCTCCGGAGAGGTTAGCCGTGGCGAATATCGCGCGTCAGCACCAGATTTTGCTCCAAATGGAAAATAAACCCGACCCGCCTTCTTGGATCCGACCCTGGACGGTTAAGATAACCTAATTAGGGTAAGTTTGAAGGAAGCAATGGGGAGAGGAGGCAAAACACACTCACACTCATTTTTCTCTCATCCTCTCTACTCTAAAATTCCTAACTTCACCCTCATCTCACCATCAATCCATCATGTGCCTTCAATCATCCATTCGCAGCCCGATTTCGCATCACATGAGTAGCTCAGCATCCCCTTTCCTCTTGAGGATGAAGACGGTATGAGTTCGAAGTTTCGAAAGGGGAGTATTTATTTTCAATCTGTATCTATGTTATCGATTACTTGGATTCTGAGTTAGAACTTGTAATTTGTACCTAGATACTTGGTCTCGGTCGAGCCAAACTTGGATTATTTGTGTATTGAATTTGTTTTGTGTTTGACATGGTAGAATGAAGTCTCATTTCTACCTATTCAATGAAATCTTTATTGTTCTCTTTAATCTTCCTAGTTGTGCTTAATTTTAGAGGTAATGATAGAGTTGAATTTTGCACCTTACGACTTCCATTCACACACTAAATGTTTTTAAAGGGTTTCATGGAATGGAGTTCATTACATGGAATTTCTGACCTAGTGAGTTGTTGGGGTTTTCATTAAGAAACTTAGTGCGAAAACCGATACTTTCCCTAATCTTTTACGAACTATGATGTCCAACTCATTTTCAAGAGGAAATCCACTATCTAACACCTTTACAATTCAATCATATTTTACTGCTTCCGCATAATTCGAAAATACCAAAAACAAGTTTTACTTTGAATTTAGTCTTTGGTACATAGCAATTTTGAACCGAAAACTGTTTTCATTTGCATCGCGGACTTAAACACAAGTTAGAATCTATTGGTACGCAATAGCTCCGGAGAGAACGACCCTAGGGTTGCACCCTGTGCAATCCTTGGAAATTACAAATATTTTTTGATTAATTTCCAAGGCTAGACAACGACAAAATTTTATAATCTGTGGCTTGGATCAAAAATTGGCGCCGTTGCCGGGGAGCTAAGTGCCATTAGTTAGTTAGATAGTGTTTTTTTTTGTTTTGCATTAGTGTTTATAGCATAGGACTAACTTGTTCATATCATAGCATTGCATTTTAGGAAACATACTTGAATTCATTAGTTGTCAGCTGCATTCTGCATAATTTTCACATTTTTGCCATGACAAACTTCCATTTTGGCCGTGGCCTACGTAATTTCGCAGAGAAACACCCTCTCAGGTGTAGTGCGCCACGACTAAAGTTCAATTTCGCCGTGGCTAAACTTGCATTGTTAACGAGAGATTCCTCTCGGGTAGTGTGCACCGCGACCAAAATATATTTTCACTGCGGCCAATAAGCTGAATTCTCATTTGTTAACCCTTTCGAGTATTGTTCGCCGCGGCCAAAATTCCTTTTTCACACTTCATTCACTTGTTTCATTTCATTGTCAATACATACATACACTTCAATCATACATATCTTTCATACATACTCATTCATACACTTACACACACACACACACACCTATTCCATTCATTTTTGAAGTGTGTTTTGAGTGGTTTTAATTTTGGTCTTGCCTTGATTTTTCCTTTGTATGCCCAAAAAGAATCAGCTAGAACCTTATGATCCCGAGATTGAGAGAACATTGAGGGAGAGACGTAAGGCTCACAGAAGAAAAGAGAAAGGCAAGGTAGTTAAAGAATTATGCATAGAAGTAGGAGAGTCTAGTGTAGAGAAAATAAATAATTTAGGAAATTCTTCTATAGAAAACACTATGGTTGAAAATCAACCAAACCCCCAAAATAGAAATATAAATGAAAATCAACCGGGGAATAGTGATAGAAGAAATGGTGAAAATGAGAGAATAGGGGACAATAACAGAAATAATAGAAGAAGAACTATTAGAGAAGCAACCACCTCTTATGTGAATTATGATCCATTTACTGCTGCTTGCCCAAATTATGATGTCAATTTTGAGATTAAAGGATTACTCATTAATTCTCTTCCTAAATTTCATGGTTTGGCAGGAGAGGATCCATACATACATTTGCAATCATTATCAATGATATGCTAGAGCATGAAACCAGTTGGAGCCTCGCTTGACCAAGTTTTATGGAAGGTATTCCACTTATCATTGGAAGGGAAGGCAAGGGAATGGTTCATGAGCCTTCCAAGGCATATAGCCAATGCCTATCAGAGTTGGGGCAACCTAAGGAAAGCATTTTTGGAGAAATATTTTCTAGCCTCAAGAACATCATCTATGAGGAAGGAGATTTATTTCGCACGCCAAGAGTTTGATGAGTTGTTGTACATTGGAATAGATTTCAAGATCTTCTTTTTTGATGCCCTCACCATCAAATACCCGATGAGCAATTAGTTCAATATTTCTATTATGGGTTGAAAGGTCAAGAAAAAGGAATGCTAGATGCTGCTACTGGAGGATCATTGATAGATTTAACGGCTGAAGAAGCTTGGGAATTTATAAAGAAGATGGCTTTAACCACCAACAGTATAGTGTAAGAGACACTAGGGCTGCCCATGAGATTGGAACTTCAAATGCACATATTAGGAGAATGGACACCCTAGAATCAAAGGTCGATTCTTTGGAAAGCAAAGTCACATCCCAATTGTCTCTAATCACTACTGAGTTGAAGAGTTTGAATGCTAATAAAGCCCAGTCATCCATGGATTTAGCTGCTCCAAGTTGTAAGACTTATGGGTCAGTAATGCATATAACAAGTGTGTACCCAAGCCGGTTTGAGGAAGTATCTGCAATGTATCAAGGGAGACCCAACCAGAAATGGGATCCCTACTCCAACATATACAATGAAGGGTGGAAATCCAACCCGAAGTTTAGTTGGAGGGGTGAAGAAGCCAGTGGCCAAAGATTTCAATGAGGTAGAGGAGCTGGATCGTCTAGCTCCAACATTTAGAATAATCAACAAGCCTTAGTGTGCCACAAGTTTAAAGGCTTCTACAACTAACCAGTTTAATTCATTAGCCTTATTGATTCAGAAGGATTTCTCAAAGAATGACGCGAGATATGCTTCTTTGGAGAAGAGGATGGTGTAGTGGGAGACAAAAGTTGAAAATATGAATTCCTTTGTCACTCAACTATCAAATAATTTGAGTGAACAACAAGTAAGGAGTGGTGGCTCCATACCTTCGAATACCGACATCAATCCCAAAGGATTAAATGCAATCAATTTGAGAAGTGGGAAGCAAGTGAAGTTTAATGATGAGGAAGAAGAGGAGAAAGAAGAAGAGGCGAGTGAATGTGAAGGATTGCCACACCCCACGACCATTGAAAAGAAGAGTGAGAGCACTAAGGAGGAGGAAATGCAGCTAAAAAGAGAATTTTCCTCACAAAAAGAAGAAGAAAGAATGACTTCGGAGCAAGGGACTAAGAGCTTGAACTTAAAAGGAAGCAAGCATTGTTCTGCCTCAGTGAAAGGTAAAGAGGTAAACATTGATGAACTCCCTTTTTTCAATTCATATTTAATGGGTAAAAAAAATTGCTGAAAAGAAAAGTGAAAAGAATGTTTATGATTTGTTTAGCAAAGTGGAGGCCAATATTCTATTGCTTGAGTTAGTGAAAAAAGTCCCACATATGCTAAATATCTTAAGGACCTTTGTATCAAAAAAAGAAAATTTAGGCCAAATGAAAAGGTCCAAGTAAGCTCCAATGTTTCAACCTTGTTTAAACCTTAAATCCCAGTGAAATGTCAAGACCTTGGATCTTTTACTATCCCTTACACTATAGGTAAAATAACCATAGGGGGAGCATTACTAGATCTAGGGGCCGCAATTAACGTAATGCCAAAATCTGTCTATCAAGCTTTAGGGGTAAAAAAATTGAAGCCCACATCCGTAGTACTCCATCTAGCAGATAGAACGATTAGGTATCCGGATGGGATAGTTGAGGACATTTTGGTAAAAGTGAAAGACTTAGTTTTCTCTGCTGACTTTTATGTGCTTGACATGTCTAAAGAATCCATGAGTGAGTCCACCTTGATAATGGGCAGACCCTTCTTGAGGACCGCTAATACTATCATTAGTATGAAAGAGGGTAGCATATCAATGGAGGTAGGGGAGAGTAAGATCCATTTTAACATGTATGAGGCCATGAGACATCGTATGAGGATTATTCTTTGCTGAGTGTTAATGCCATAGATGTTGTTATTGATGATGCATGTGCTGAATTAGAAATAGAAAACGAACTTACAAGTTCACATCACTTATCATATGCATCATTTGCTGAAAAAATTCAGAAATTCCTGTTGAACCCCCTGATCCACCGTTATGTTCTTGTAAAACAATTGAAACATGCACTCATTTTATATCTATTGATAGCATGATTTCCATGCCATATACACATTCTATGAATGTCATCGACAAGTGCATGAATGCCTTATCATGTATAAATAGTGATGACACCTCCGGGAAAGGAATTTCAATTGATTTTGCAGGACCATTTAACAAAATTTCAGCTGAACCGGTTGTACCTGTGCATGCTATGCTTGGAATTACAAAATATGAGCATGGGGACACCGATGAGACTCGAAAGCCGCCATGATTCTCAGGTTGTTCCTTTCCCTTATGTAATCATTTATTGTGATGTTGTGATGACTATGTTGTGAATATGAATGATTCAAGTGTGGGGGAGGAACATTGCCAGTAGTGGCAGCTTAGCTGTTTTTATCAGTTAGGATTGTTTTGAATTCAATAAACTCCTTGAATTGTAATTGACTTGTCTTCAAGAGGTTTGTTCTTGAAAAGGGTCTTGTTTGTATGCTTTAAGATGTGCATAATGATTGGTTGAAGTTCTAGGTGTGAATGTTGACTAGTGTCTTGTATTTTGTGTTTCCATCTCTGTGTTTTCTTCTCTGTGGTGTTTCACCACAACGAAATACAATTTTCACCGCGGCCAAACTTTTTGTCTGTGAGTCAATCCTCTCGGGAAGTGTACGTGCGACGAATTTACATTTTGTCACGGCTAAACTTTGAGTCTGTTTGTCTTTCCATGGTTTTAGCCGCAACCAAACTGGTTGCGCCGTGGCAAAAATCATGTCGCTTCGCCTCCCGCCAGTTTTTCTTTTAAGTTCATTTTTCTTTTTGTCATTCTCCATTTTGCCTTCGTCGTTGGATTGCTTTGTCGCTCGCGTTTCCGTTCATTCTCTGTTTGCCACCACAACTCTCACGCTACTCCACACCACTACATTCTTATAGACTAGAGTAAGCAATCTCAACCTTTTTCTTCCATTCCATTTCCATTTTCTTTCGATTTTCATTCAGTGTTTTCGCCATTGGCGCTGTTCAAGTTCTGCAATTTTCGCTGCTACGAAGTTAACTTTTCGCCGTGACTAACCCTAATTTTCGCTGCGACCAACTTGAGCTACAGCTAGTTTTCATCTATGTTAACTTGTGTTTTCATTGTTTTTTCTGTTTGATTTGTTGTGTCGAGCCAGTCATCATGCCTAGGACCAAGCTGCCTAATGTAATAGAACCACCTACCCCTAATCCAGAACCATCCCAGTCCTTCGAGGACATTTTAGAGCTCACTAAGAAGCGTCCTTTGGTTAAGGAACGCGCATTTCCATTAACACCTACTGACCACCCTTTCGTTCGCAGATTGACTGAGTCTGGCATTACTGGCCTTATTCGTTCCCAGGGGAACCTCGCATTCGTCCATCACTTTTATTCCATATGCCGCCATGAGTTCTCACTTTTCATTGACTTCTGACAAACCACACTGCAGCACGCGATTAGCCGTCATACCATCCGTGTCCACTTCTCCTTACCTCTTTCTGAACGTGATCATTACGTTTAGTTCATGAGGCAGTTCCCTGAGGACGCTATTGCCGAGACTCTATGTCTACCTGGGATGGGTTGGCATACCCCTCGTAGGTATGAGATGTATATTCGATGTTCTGAGTGTCATCCTGAGACTAAACCCTACATTCACCTCATTTGCAGTAACATCCTTCCAACCAGCCACTTAGCAAACCTCACGAAGAAGCAGGCCCTCTGCATTTACATGTTGATGCAAGGGATCAGCTTCGACGTATCCACTCTCATTTATTCTAACCTTCGTGATGCCATCCTCACTTCTAAAACCACAAAGGCCATCATTTACCCGCATCTCATTTCTGATATATTCACTGAGTTAGAGATCCCAGAGTACCCTAAGGACCATCTGTTTGCCACTGCCTCTGTTTTTATTTATGAAAGGATCCGTCGAGCTCCGGCACCTCAACTTGAGCCCTACATTGACATAGACGATCTGATACCTGATGATTAGGAGACTCCAGCACCACAGGCACCAGACGTTCATCAAGCATCTTCATCCCCCGTTACACTTGAGAGTTTGGCTACTGAATTTCAGCAGTTCAGAGTCTCGATGCTTCAGCAGTTCGAGAGGGAACGGAGGTATCACATGAGGATGGACGCCTTGCTTGCACAGAGCTTGCACTTTCAGTTGCCTCCGGAGGAGAATGATATTAGTGGTGTAGGACCTTCGGGAGCCAGACCATCTGGATAGGGCGAAGCAGCGGAGGGGAGTGAGGAGGAGGAGGCTGCTACGGAGGTGGATTCCGAGGGCGACTCGGCCATGGATGGATAAGATTAGTTTTCTTTTCTGTTGAACTTTGATACAGTTGTACTGGATTTCTTGTGGATTATGTTTTACAGCTGTATATGTATAGATGTTTTCCTTTGCTGTTTTATCCGAATTCCGTTGCATGCCTACATGAATTTTTGGTATTGCTTGCGAGTTCACACTTTATCTGCTTGTTAAGTTTTCCCTTCAATAATTGAGGACAATGTTTGATTTAAGTGTGGGGGGAGATTTAGGATTCAAGTTTTCCAAGCATTACCTTGATTTTTAAATTGCAACTGGATTTTTTGAAGGTTAAATGTTGGGCTATTTTTATTAAAAACTTTGGAAATTTTCAAGTTTCTTAAATTTTTTTTCGAAAATTGCTGAATTTCCAGAGGTTTTGAACTGTATTTTTGCTCTCGAACCACTTTCAGCGCGACCAGCTTCGCCGCGGTGTAAGTCGTCAAAAATATAGCAACTCACCTCTTGAGTGTAGTTCGCCGCGGTTAAACTTCAGTGCAAAAAAAATTATTAGGTTTTGAATTTCAAAAATAAAGATTCCTCTTATCTTATTGCCTTTAATACTCCTGAGCAAACAAATAATATTATAATTTTCATAGATAATGCATTGGGAAGTTGATGCATGATTTTTAAGGATAAAAGCTTTTGATTAATTACATTTCTCAGTTATTAGCAAATGATAAGTGTAGATGCAGTTTGAATTGACTCTTTGTGTTTTCAATTATTGAGACTGTTTAATTGAGACATTAGCCTTGTCGTGAGGATAATTGGGCCTAATTTCATTTGATTAGTGAGGGTCTATCTTAATTTATAATCTCTCTAGAACTTGTCTTGATTCTTAATCAAAGCTCTATGATCAAATATCCTGTGAAAATGATGGAGGCCTTCGTTTCAAAACCTTTCATTTTGCCCAAACACAAACCCTTCATAACTTAACCATTGTCACCCTTTTGAGCCATTCACTCTTGAAAACTAGCATTTGGAAAACTACATATATATATGCAAGCATATTCTGATCAAATTGTGATTCATACTTGATACCTTTTTTAAAAAAAAAAGAGGAAAAAAAGAAAGAGAAGGAGAGAAAAAAATGAAATGATATGATGTTTGAATATGCATTTCTCTAAAGTTTTGCAAGTGCACTAACAAGATTGGATTCCTTTGGTGCTGTGTATTCAAGTATTTCTTTTCATCATTTCACTTCATTAGTTGAAACCCCCATCATCCATCTTAAATCCAAAGTCCTCTTAATTCACACTATATTGATCTTGTGTAAAGAGGTAGAATAATTACAAGCCTATGGTAGAGATTGGAATAAGCAGACCATGAGTGAAATCGTCCTTACATAGTGAGCTGAGAGAGAAACACTTCTACCTTTGAGAGGAAGTCTCTTTTATTCAGTCTTTTAAATTGAACTCTCTCAGGAATTAATTTGCAATTATCTCTGCCATTATCCTTGTTAATACCTTGACGAATGTTTTTTACTAAATTTTGTAGTCCTGGATTTACGAGGATACATTCTTAGTGCATTGATCATGTTAAAGTTTTGAACAGCTTTGTCTAGAAGTACAAAGGTTTAAGTGTGGGGGGAATTTGATTGAGAATTATTTATACCTCTTTCGCACTTGACTTTCCAGAGTTTTTGATCTAATTTTAGCCCATTCATGATCCTTCTTGTAATTAATTTGAGATTTAGAGTTGTTGATCTTGATTAGAGTGAATTTTGGGTGCATTTTCCATAATAATGATATTATTATGCTTAAATTCCATCATGAGCAAATGATACTTCAAATATTTGCTATTTCATTTCAGGAGCTCTAATCAAGAACATTAGGAAACATCTCTGGAGAGGTTCGTCGCGGCGCAATCCAAAGTTCGCCACAACCAAAGTTCAATCAAGCCAACAAAGAACACTCAGGAGAGGTTAGCCGCGGTGAAACCTCAAGTTCGTCGCAGCGAATATCGCGCGTCAGCACCAGATTTTGCTCCAAATGGAAAATAAACCCGACTCGCCTTCTTGGATTCGACCCTGGACGGTTAGGATAACTAATTAGGGTAAGTTCAAATGAAGCAATGGGGAGAGGAGGCTGAACACACTCACACTCATTTTTCTCTCATCCTCTCTACTCTAAAATCCCTAACTTCACCCTCATCTCACCATCAATCCATCATGTGCCTTCAATCATCCATTCGGAGCCCGATTTCGCATCTCATGAGTAGCTAAGCATCCCCTTTCCTCTTGAGGATGAAGACGGTCTGAGTTTGAAGTTCCGAAAGGGGAGTATTTGTTTTCAATCTGTATCTATGTTATCGATTACTTGGATTGTGAGTTAGAACTTGTAATTTGTACGTAGATACTTGGTCTCGGTCGAGCTAAACTTGAATTATTTGTGTATTGAATTTGTTTTGTGTTTGATATGGTAGAATGAAGTCTCATTTCTACCTATTCAATGAAATCTTTATTGTTCTCTTTAATTTTCCTAGTTGTGCTTGATTTTAGAGGCAATGATAGAGTTGAATTTTGCACCTTACGACTTCCTTCACACATTAAGTGTTTTTAAAGGGTTTCATGGAATGGAGTTCATTACATGGAATTTCTGACCCAGCGAGTTGTTGGGGTTTTCATTAAGAAACTTAGTGTGAAAATCGATACTTTCCCTAATCTTTTGCGAACTATGATGTCCAACTCATTTTCAAGAGGAAATCCACTATCTAACACCTTTACAATTCAATCATGTTTTACTGCTTCCGCATAATTCGAAAATACCAAAAACAAGTTTTACTTTGAATTTAGTCTTTGGTACATAGAAATTTTGAACCGAAAACTGTTTTCATTTGCATCGCGGACTTAAACACAAGCTAGAATCTATTGGTACGCAATAGCTCCGGAGAGAACGACCCTAGGGTTGCACCCTGTGCAATCCTTGGAAATAACAAATATTTTTTGATCCATTTCCAAGGTTAGACAACGACAAAATTTTATAATCTGTGGCTTAGACGGATCACCTCTTTCCTACTTTTTCCTCTTTCCTCTTTCATCTTTCCTACTTTTTTCCTTTTTTCTCTTTCATACTTTTTTTCCTTCTTTCTCTTTCCTC